>CAXKVV010001083.1:0-32924 GCA_964058805.1 Schoenoplectus triqueter | reverse complement strand
AGAAAAAGAAAAAGAAAGAGAAGAGAGGGAAAAGAGAGAAAGAAAGAGGAAGAGAGAGATTGAAAGAGAGAAATTGGAAGAGGAATTGGAAGAAAGAGGAAGAGAGAGGACGAGAAGAGGAGAAAAAAGAAACGTACGAGTGCATCTGCACGTTTTGAATTGCAATTATAGGTAAATTTTATTTATCTAAATAGTTAGCATTGAAATATAAATTATATACTAATTATTAAAAAAATAATTGTGTATATTAAATTATAATTATTTAAATATAATTTAGTTATAATTTAATTATAAATTTAATTGTAAAATTTATTAATTATAATTTAATTGAAGATTAATTATAGGTTTAAACGTGAAATTATTTAATTATTCATTAATTGTAGATTTAATTGTCTATTTAATTAAAAAAATATATTTATTTGTAGATTAAATTGTAGAATTGTGTAATCATAATTTTAGATTATTTATTAAATATTTATGTAGAATTAATTTATTTATTATTTAATTGTATATTAATTATTGATTTAATTGTAGAATAATAAATATTTAATTAGGCTTTAATTGTAGATTAAATTATAATTATTTAAATATAATTTAGTTGTAATTTAATTATTGATTTAATTATAAAATTTATTAATTATAATTTAATTGATGATTAATTATATTTAAATAATGAAATTATATTTATTAATTATAATTTAAATAATTGTAGGTTTAAATGTGAAAATATTTAATTATTCATTAATTATAGATTTAATTAAAAAACATTATTTGTAGATTAAATTGTAGAATTGTGTAATTATAATTTTAGATTATTTATTAAATATTTGTGTAGAATTAATTTATTTATTATTTAATTGTAGATTAATTATTGATTTAATTGTAGAATAATAAATATTTAATTAGGCTTTAATTGTAGAATAAAAGCTTTTAATTAGGTTTTAATTATAGAATAATATATATATAATTAGGCTTTTAATTGTAGAATTTATTTATTATTTAATTATATAATAGATAAATTAAAAATGAAGTACAAAATAATTATAAATTAATTATGAAATAATGTTTTTGTACTAGATAATGGCAGGCGAGCAATGAAATGAAAATATCATAATTTATCTCCCTGAAGATAAACATCAGACACATTATAGACAGGAAGAGGTACATTATATTTTAAAAAAAATAATAAAATATATATATATGAGAAGCTAATTATAAAATAAAAATTATAGAGAGATAACAATGTCATTCGTTTCTGCACTCACCGTCCGACGATACCATACATCTCGCACATTCAGAGTATGTTGTGAGTTATGGAATTTTTTCATCTCGCCAGGCTGCGTGAGATTTATGTGCAAGAAGCGGAGGCCCGTAACTTGAAGATTGATACGGGTTTATTATGCGCGTTAATAGAGTTTTGGAGGCCAGAAACTCACACATTTCACTTAAATTTTGACGAGATGATCATGACTCTAGAGGTAAATACTAAAATATTATTAATTTAATTACAATATTAAAAAGATGGTATAGTAATATAATTTTTTTAGGACGTCACATGTTTGTGGGGTTTATCCACTATTGGTGAGCTGGCGATTGAATTTACTGATGGAGATTTTTCGGCATACATCTGTCAATTATTTGGGCAGGATGATATATCAGCATTCTACAAAGATGAGAGGTAATTGATTAGACTCTACATGAATTTTAGTTTTTTTTTGTTCACAAATTATGATTAAGTTAAATATAAAATTTAGCAGACGTTCTATTTCCCTTCGAGAGTTACGGTCCCATTTTGATCACGCTCCAGAGGCAGACGATCATCATGTTCCCCGACAACAGTGGAGACTCTGTACCAGCATTTCTTCTGCCCATTTTGATGGTAAGGATTTTAAAATAATTTATCTTTCATAATTATATAATTTTAGTACTAATATTTAATTTATAGGAAGATTTACAATTCGGTAGAAAAAGAAATTGGGGCGCTGCGGTACTTGGTTATTTATATCAGCGTCTTGATGTGGCATGCCAAGGATTGACGAGGAGTATTGGTGGTCTGTGGCTTTTATTATTGTTGTGGAGCTGAACGCGTTTGCCTCCCGCTCGTCCATTACCTGCCTCAGAGGCATTCATTTTCAGTGACTAGGGTACACCGGACCGTGATAGTTATGCGTCTTTTGGCAGGTAATAATTTAATTACAAAATAAAATCAATCAATCGATGAAAATATATGTGTAATCACTAATCATAATTTGAACTGATAATAGGAAATAGACGCTTGGTAAGAACAGATATCTCAATCCGTCACACGTCGGTGTGAAGTATGTGAGGGATCAGCTGATTATGTTGCCGCACACGCATGTCAATTGGAGGTCGTACGAGTCGGTTCGTCACTTATTGCCGACATGTGTAGACGATTGTGTGGACTCGTATACTTGTCGGCTTCCACTTATTTACTTTCCGATAGTGGAGTGGTACTATCCAGATCGGGTGAGATGACAGTTCGGCTTACTTCAGTTAGTACCGCCTCTGCTTCCCGAGGTATTCTACCATATATACTAAAAATATATAATTTTTGTATTTATTATTTCTTATACTAATTATTTGCACAATTATACTAACTAATTTTATAGACATTTGTGGAGGAGCATCAGAAATTATCCACGCTTGGATTCAAGAAAAAAAATATGAACTGGAGACAATATCATCAGGCGTATGTAGACATATGGGATGAGATTCCTCCACGAGATCCGGATGAAGAAGAGTGGAATGCGGAGGACTATAGGAGATATCGACGGTGATTTGAGGTCTATGGAGCCGCTAGCGCTCCACTTGACCCGAGTGATTTGGTACCTCCTATACTATCGGCAGCGGAGATCCCTGACATCGGCTACATTCCTCACGTACCTCACAGACAGCGCACGGCATATTAAAATTTATAAAATTTATATATCTATATGCACTATTCAGTAATAAGTAATATATAAATGTAATTATTGTATAATAGATCGCTAGAGTTATAAAGACTGCACTGAAGGCGGTCCGATGGGCGGTCATCAGGGGATGGAGACGGTTTGGCAAGATTTCGCTCTCCGATTGCAAGAGACATTTTGAGGATGTAGGCATGCCTCATAAGATGGACGAGCTTCTTACAGCGTCGGGATTACCCACGGATATTGATGCTATTCCAGATTCGACGGGTGATTCTGAGACTGCACCGACTCCCTCCACTCCTCATCCCCCACATTTCCCCTCTGAGACTACACCGCTGGGTTCGGTTGTTGATAAATTATATTGTTACTGTAAATAACTGGATACTGATATAAATTTGTTTGATCGTAGGTTGGATATGAAATAGTTTGATCGTAGGTTTGATAGGAATTGGTTCGATCGTAGGTTGGATAGGAATTGGTTTGATCGCACGTTTGATAGGAATTGATTTGATCGTAGGTTTGATCATAGGTTTGATAAGAATTAGTTTGATCGTAGGTTTGATAGGAATTGGTTTCATTATGGTTTGGAAATATTCCCGTCAAAAAATTACTGCCGCTCGGTTGTTCTGTAGTATAATTTTCTTCATCGGGATTATAATTTAAATCTGGTAGCATTTTGAAAAAGTTGGATGAAATTGGATGTTTGTTGTTTTTGTGTTTGTGAGAATTGAACGAGCAGGGGTTAATATTTATAGCAAACAAAAGCGTCACTGACTGTGGCGTGTTCTGAGGAAACGCGTCACTGGCAGTGGCGCGTTTAGTGAAGACGCCACTGGCAGTGGCGCGTTTTTATTTATATATTTAAAATTATCAGTTTTTCACTCTTATTTTTAATAATATTAATTTAATAATTATTATTATTATTAAAAACTGCCTTTATTCTGAACCAGTGATTGTATGCCGAGATTTCTATTTGCGATTGACTTAGAGCCTATATGCTCCTTGCCATTGTACAATGCAGTAGTAGGTATTATGTTGTTTTCATGGTACACATTTTTGCACATCACACACGTATCCAGGTGTGGCCATCTTCTCTTTCTTAGGTTATGCTGTGTAGTATGCTATTATGCTTGATCAGCCAAATGAAGATTTTTCACTTTGACAGGTACAGTTATCTTCCATAAGGTAGGATAAAATTTCATACGCTGATTTTGCTAGCAAATGCCCCTGTGCTTCCCATCGCCAAAGAAGTATAAAAATATCCATTAACTTCTATTGTGGATACTATAAAAATATCCATTAACTCCTACAGGTCTTTTAAGAAGTATGATGTATCTGTTATTTCAGGCAGTGGTGCATGACCATATGGTTTATTCACCATTAGTGCCCAGGCTGATTCTGGCTTTTTGCGCAAGAGCCGTAACCATTTTAAGTAGCAGCGAAATATTCTGTGTTTTTAGACTTCTCCCTCTCCTCCCGTGTTTTGTTGGCAAGCATACTCATTGCCAACTAATTAAACAATGGCCCCTTAAATATTTTTCCTTCCCTTTCCAAAAGAACACTCTCTTTGACCTCTCTAGGTGTTTTATTAACCATTGAGGCAGTAAAAACAGATTTTTTTTTATTTTAGTAAATAAAATAAATAAATATAGCAAACTGGTTATCTCTCTCCTCACTTTTGTATAAATAGTCAGACCCGAGTTTGAAACTTGAGTCTATTTTTTTTTACACAGAAACAATTTTTTTTTACCCGGACCCGAGTTTTAAATTCGGGTCCAGGTGATTTTTTTTACATTTGTGTGTTATATTAAAAACAAAATACAACAGTCAGTAGATTGATTTAAAATATTACAACAAGAATTAAAATAAACACATCCAGTACATTTGAAAATTGCAGGTGTCTGGACTGAGTTTTAAACTCAACCCAGTACACCTGGAACTAAGTTTTAAACTCGGTCCCAGTATCATGATATTATATAGCACACCCAGTACATTTCTTCTTCATCTTCCTTCAGCTAACTATTTCTTCAAAATCGCCATTGTTACTGTTGCAAGAGCTTCAAACTGAAAATTTATTTTTCGACAGATCCAGGTTCGATCCGTATTCACTACTCTCGTGTCATCAACGTTGTATGTTTTTTTTCTATTTGGACTATTAATTTTTGCTGTAAAATTAAAATACACTAACAATAGGGTTTATCGATCATATTGTAGAGACGAAAATGTTGCTGATCAATGTGTATCACGGAGGTCAAATCTTGAAAACTTCTCATGGAACGGATTACGATATTCAAACTGCGTGCACATTTATTGCCGACGAGGCAATCAATCTTCGTGACTTGAATAGGCAAATTCATGATGGTTTGAAATTGCTCCCTGGCCAATTCAATATCAGCATTAGTGCACGGATCAAGTGTCCAACAGAAGAACACGAAATAACAGAAACCGCAATAATCAACCCGCCGCAGCTGAGGAAGTGTCAGTCGAGGAATTTCATTATGAGGAGTTAACCCCAGAGTAAGTGACCGCATTGCATCAAGAAAGATGAGCACAACATCTAGATGGGGGTATCAATTGGTGGGGAATAATGACAAACAACGGTTCAGAATCACTGAACAATATGTTCAGGATCGCCAGACAACTTTCGATATGTGCTATCGTCGAGAACACGTGACACAAATGTGTTGAGTGGTTCTATCAGCGTCGATAAATTGCAGCAGTTTGGGAAACTCAAGGTTTGGTATTCTCCCAAAAGGTCACCGAAATGATAAAACATCGCGGTGATAATGGGATAACTTACGATGTCATACCACTGGATTGAGGTATCAACAACTATGATGTTTACAACAGAAATAGCCTTATCGAGACAATAATATTCTATACTTATATAATTTTTTATTTAATTTTAAAATTTAAGCAATAATTTATAATTTCTATTTGAAATAATAGGGACAAAGGGGTGAAATGAAATATGAGGTTGAATTAGCCATTGTTGGGAATTGGTAATTATTAGCCATGTCGGGAATTGGTAATTGACCGGCATCCCATGAGATCATTTGCTTGTTGTTTGTTCATTCAGAAGGCTGGATTACACTCAGTACGTTAGTCCATATTATACCATACAGTACTACATTAACACATGGTCTGATCATTGGCGTAGTTATGGCAATAAACGAGATTGACCAATTTATAATGGTCCGGTCATCAGGCCAGATCCAGCAAAAATCAACAAAGAAATGAGAAGGAAGATACGCATTCCAATGGTTATGGATGAAATGAAGGGTCGTATTAACAAGCTGCCAACTCGAGGTCGAGCTTATTCCAACATAGCATGATTTAGATTATCAGTGTGTTTATGTTTTTTGTTGTTATATTTACCAGAATAATTGAATTTTAATTGTTGTTGTAATATTTCAATTTGTTTGACACTATTTTAGAACAATGTATTAATCGTGCTTATATTTGGCTTTATAAAACTTTATTTTAATTTTTGTTGTAATATTTTAGATCAATTTACTGATTGTTGTGTTTTATTTTTAATATAACACACAAACATAAAAAAAATTTAACTCGGGTCCGAGTAAATTTTTTTTTCGTTTCTATGTAAAAAAAATTGGACCTGAATTTCAAACTCGGGTCTGGCAATTTATGTAAAAGTGAGGAGAGAGATGACCAGTTTGCTATATTTATTTATTTTATTTACTAAAATAAAAAAAAATCTGTAGTAAAAAACACCAGCATGAAATACAGTGGGAGTGCATTAATGACTGAGTTTACTATAATCTTCCTTCCAGCTGTTGATAGATATAATCTTATAGGCAAACTCATTTACCTTATTATAACAAGACTTGATATTTTATTTGTCGTTAGTCAGGACTTATAGGCAAACTCATTTACTTTATTATATCAAGACTTGATATTTTATTTGTCGTTAGTCAGGTTAGTCAATTTATGCATGCCTCAAAAATAATTCATATAGAAGTCATTGATAAGATTTTTGAGGTATTTCAAGAAAGCACCCATAAAAAAAAACTTATGAAAAATAATAATTTTAATGAGATATGTGGTTATATCGATGCAGATTGAGCCATAAACTTTGATATAAAATCTATAACTAATTATTGTACATTTAAAGACGAAAATATAGTCATATAGAAGAGTAAAAAAATAAAACGTTAGCATGATCAAGTACTGAGGCCGAGTATCGAGCTATGACGTCAATCAAAAGCGAGTTGATTTAAATAAAGCAACTGTTAACCAATTTAAATATCACAACTAATTCACCAATAAAAAACATTTGTGATAATAAGTGGCATGCTACGTAGCTTCTAACCCAGTGTTTCACAAAAGAACGAAGCATATCAAAGTAGATTGTCATTTTATTTGAGAAAAGTTACAAGTAAAGAAAATAAAAACTCCATTTGTGAGAAGCAAAAGATCAAATAACGGATATATCACAAACAGATTAGGGCTTACTCCTTTCGATATAAATATAAATAAGTTAGAATTGATCAATTTTTATAATTCAAATTTAAGGGAGAACGTTAAAGTATAGAATTGTATAAATAGAATTAATTAGAATTATGTATCTCAGTTATACATCACAAAAGTATAGAATTGTATAAATAGAATTAATTAGAATTATGTATCTCAGTTATACATCACAGACCCATATTAAAAAGTGTCATTATTTATTACCATTGCAGTGTACTTTAGTACATATATAGTTCTCATGTACCGTTGATTAATAGATAAATAATATTAAAAAAACTTTCAATAACAATTCTCAATAGCTGTCATATTTCCATACTGTTATAAATTTCCACGTTCTTGTCATGCTTCTAAATACTTAATTGAATGCTAGAAATTTGATTATTACATTGTCCATATGACAAAATTCCATTAATTAATTGTTCTCTCTATTTGCTCAACATTTTATTTCTTTAGTAGTATGATCATAGAACATAGAATATGATGTTTAGTACGAATGGACAGTGATATCATCATTATCGCTAAAGTCATGGATTTAAATCCTAACAAATATTAAGAGAGGATATTAACACCTTAAAATAATTAGATACTAGATCCGGCCTCTAAGAAAAGAGTCTACAATAAATAAAAAAAAAATCATAGAACATAAATAACAAAAAACTTTCAGTTAGAACTTATGTGATATGCATGATATTTAGCTTAATCATTACATAGTATGTGGTTTTCATTTTATCTATTTGGTTAAAGAACTAAATTTTCCTAGATACCAAATAGCCTTAATTATACCATAAATTATAAATACATCTAAATCACGTACTCAAATAGCTTGCATTTTATTTGGGCTTAGTTAGGCCTACGAAAGCAACCTGCTTACACTGATCCAAAACCGACTAGTTCTTGTCAAGCCCAATCAACCAAACCCTAATTCATTGCAATCACATCTTTTTAATTTTTTATTTTCATGTTGCACAAAATTGTACACATGCATATATGCATCCTGTCTGTCTGGCTTGAGATAAATGATAAATCCATGCAATGCATGTGTTTTGTTGCTAGGTACTTCTAATTCGGTTGCAAATAGACTTTTTGGTTCACAAAGAACACCACATAGTCACATTGCTAGAGGGAGATTTCTTGCGATCAAGATATTGATGGTGCCAGCTGGCATCTCCTAGAGAGAGAAAGAGAGACCTTGACAGATGGGAGAACTGGGCTACTGAATGGGCCCCACCAAGTCAACATCAGGCCCACGGTACTATTAACAATTTTAATGGGCTTGACCTAATTTATCGGTCAGGTCAGGTTCCCTTCCTATCAAAATTGCACTTGTTTTCCCAGTTGCCACCCTTTTCAATTTCTTTTTGTTTGAACTTTCCTACTTGCTGGTACACGCAACGATCCATTTTTCTTGTTAGAACAGACAAAATCTAATTGACTTTATTTGTGTGCTGTCTATGATATTAAGAAGAGCTATACAAAAAGTTTCTTGGACCACCCAATGTAAAACAAACTATTGATCTATCTTTATACACAATTGTATTGTACATTTTCTGGTAAGGAGGATAAAACAAATATAATCAAAATACTACCTAAAAGTTCTATATGCAACAAGCTTTCATTGCTTTCTAGTTCTCTCTCAAAGGTACCAAAGAAGAGTGAGATCCCATGGGCTCAAAAATCCTCTGGCCCACCGCAAGTATAGATTTTGGATCAAATTCTGACTTGCGGTGGATGAATCGGGCCCAGTTTTGGCCGAAATGTCGGGCCCACTCTGCCTGTGTTTCGTAATGCGGTAAGTACTGCTTCACCTCAATACCAGAACCATCACAAAATTCAAGTATTTTCTCATTTTCCTGGATCAAGTATTCTAGTGTGCGACTCGGCTCAGTCGAGTCGGGCACAGCAGACCGCAAGAACGCAACCAAGTAGAACACATCCTCGTTGGGTGTAACTGCTGAGGTTCTTTCATCCCATCTGTATTTATCATATAAGTTGAAAAGTTGTTAGTTCTCAGAAGTTCAATTTGCACATCATCACACAACAGTACATAGTTCGGGTGCCATAGAGTTACAAGAAGTAGATTGACTTGTGATAATTTGTTGTACGAGTCTACAAGAAACAGAGCTGGAAAAATCTACTTAAAAATTGGCATTTGCTGAATACATCATTTTCAGTGATAGCAAAATTGTTGTTCTGACTAAAGCAAATAGTCATCAGGTAAGGAAAAGGAGAAGAAAATTCATTTTGAGAAATATGCACCCTGCTCCAAGTTTTGATTTTTCCCAGAGGTAATCGTGCTAAGTTAATTATTTGAAAAACCATAATTTGAAAATTACAGCAGCTTATGTAGATACTTCTAATATGCTCAGAAATAAGATGCTACCTCATATTTTTTAAGCACTTATTTTAATATGGTCTATACAGAGCTAACTGACTGATTTGGTCTTTAATAATCCAATTGGCCAATTGAGGATACAAGTGGAAGACATATATAAGGCTCTCCTAATAAGAAATTAAAGATTTATCTTTTTGTGGACCCGCATTTCATGTGGTGTCGGAAGGGGGCATGAGTGGAATCAGAGCAAACAAAATCTAAAAGTGAAATGGTTAACCAATCAACAGATCATGTAAGTAATATTTTTTTAAAAATGCATTATTAAATTTCTGCTCTCTTACGTTGTAATTTAATAAGTAGGAACATGGTTTAGGTCGAAGAATGAAAATATTTGGTCGGTACTTTGAATATTTTGATATTATTCTCGTTTGTTTTTATTTAGTGTGTTTTAACTATGAAACAAATTTCCAAGGCAATAACATATTACTAGGCCGGTTCTAGTGGGCTTGCCTAACTTCCCCATCAAGATATAAATTTTGCTCATTATTTTACTTATACTATACTCATGAAGTAAAACAAAATGACTAGCATTACACTTATTAGATATCGATATGTTATGTATGATTTTTTAGAATTGAAATATATATTTGTTGCTTAGTGCTTACTATGGACAAACACGTTGCACTGGATTTTAAAACCAGGACAGGAATAATAATATATGATTTGTCTTGGAAATCTAATTAAATCAGCATGGCACACAGACTATGTTTTTTTACCCAAAAGATTCTACCAATTAATATTGGCAATTTTATAACGATTATATTTGATTGGACCTAAAATTTTGGGCACAAAAATAGTTACTCTCACTAGAGATAAAAAAAAAACAGTTTTTAGCTCTCCAATCTTTCTCATTCTCAAACCTGACCTATAATGTTATAATTAAATATTTAATTATTTATTTACTATGGCTAAACTCAGGACAACAATGTACATATTCAATTCAACGATTTGACCAACCATTTATTATATATAATTGTCAAATTAAGTCTAAAAGATATAGAGGAAAAAAAGGGGGTACGAATTATTACTTGTGTCTGTTCATTGGGTAGATGAGAACTGGCCCACTCGTGCGGTTATCAAGGATTTTCTTGAAAACCCCTTGATCAAAATCTTTAATTCTGGATGCTGGTACGAAGAGATTAAGCCATGGATGTGGCACTTCCCAAAGACCTTTTGCACGCAACTTCAACTCTGCCTTATGAACTCGATCTAAAAAGTCAATATATGCTAGGTCTGTTGTAAACATTGTTCCTGGAATAAATTTGAGCTCCTTGAGTAATGCCTCAACCTCCTGAGAAATCATATTTAAAAAAAATACAAAGTTAACTTGCTATTTTATAATTTAAAGAAATATGTTATGGGACATTTTGGAAATTGGTGAAATGTGCCACGTCGGAGAGCATACTATGGGTACCTTTTTTTGGTGATCATTAATGTGTAATAAGGGTAATTTCCACTTATTTTCCGACAAGCCAATTTTATATTGTAAGAGGTTGACAGGGAAAATCATGCTTTGCTAAAGAAAGGTAATACGGTTGGAAAAAGCGATATGCACATGGAATAAGATCTAGTTATCATACGGATCAACCCCCCATGTTCGTCATGTGATCCTATGGTTTTGGGTTTTATATAAAGGGCTAATAATTAGAGAACTCAATCCCTCATCATTAACCAATTAGGTAAAGAGAGAGAGCAAAGGAACTGATTTGACTGAGGAAAAATAAATGTGTATATGGGATAATGCTTTTCTAATTCTTTGTCCCTATACAAGGAAAAGGCATTGGTCGAACCTAATTCAATCACCAACTGTCACCAGACAGCGATATGTCTCTTTCACTTTGGCTGTTGCTGAGTAACTTGTTCATATATGCAGCTATTAACTGTTTATCTAAGGTGATTTTCATGTGCAATTTATGACATATTATGACACTAAACATATATATGGTACCAGTACCAGATGCTATATAACTCAACATATATATGAATATATATATTCTTCTTTTAATTCAAAAGAAAATATAGAGCATATATATGAATTGAATATGTCGAACCTGATCGACTGTTCCGGCAGTGGTATCGTCGTAATTTTTTGTGACCTCTAGGCAGTAGAGAACTTTGCCATAGGATCCGAGTGAGTTTAGCTTAATTGGATTTCTGGGAGAGAAAAAGGATGATCTCCAGTTGTTTATGAGGCTCTCATCGGTTATGACGAACCCCTCCACATAATCAAACTTTTCAGACCCGTGCAACGAGATCAGATGCTCTTGGTCTTGTGTAAAAGCTGTGAAATCAGAGTACAATACTCTGATCCAGCGAACCTAATAATTGATTTATCACACATCAGTTCCATAAATGAAAGAGAGAGATTATGATCGGATGTACAATTAATGTTTACAAGTCCTGTCTTCATATTTTTGTGCCAGTGAAAAACTTAAATTCACAAACTCTTGATGTATCTTCATCTTGATACCTCTAACATGAGTACTAAATAATTAAAAAATGTTATTTCACGATACTGAATCTCTGAGACTACTAATTCTAATGTTTAAGTTAGAGAGTCTCTCTCCAAAATCACCATCGGTGTATACGGAACATGGACCATATATTTGATAATTTGTTGCGTCAGAACTGTATATGGTAGCTATCTATATAAATAAGTTAGCTTTCTGGTAAAAGATGAGGATGACACGTAATACGATCACCATTCATCCATGGACCATTTCTTGCTAGATGGCTGTACTAGCTACAGTTTTGGTACAGTGCCTATGAGATGGACTCACAATAAGTCTAGACCCATAGGCCATAACTAAATATCCTTCACATGTTACTTTGCACGAGTCGTGCATTCCCAAGCAACAGTGAGGTTCTTTTTTGTGGACAGACAAAGAGACGGACAGAGGGAGGAGAGAGAGATCGTGAAAGATGGATCATACCCGTTTTGGGGCATGCTCTAGTGCAATTCTAGCCCTTGTTATGATACCAAATTGCCCCAAACCGCCAAGCACACCATAAAAGAGGTCCTGGTTTTCCTTCTCTGAGCAAGTCACCACCTCCCCTGTACCTTCACAAACAAACATCACGACCTTATTATTGGAAATTAATATATATATATAACACTTGACTTATATTAGTCAGAAAAGAAAAGGAACATGGTAATCATATATACCGACCTGTGACAACATCAAGCTCATATACATTGCTGATCTGAGGGCCATGATGGAACGCTTGGCCACTGATCCCGGCATTGGAAAGTGTACCGCCAACTGACAGATACAAGTAATCAGTCCATGACTTGGGCGCCAGATCGCCATTTTCCAATGTCCAATTTAACACATCTATCCACAATTCACCACCCCACACGTCGACATAATGCCCGCCCAAAGTTGGTGAGTACACTGGGACTGACCTCAAGGCCCCGTTGGCAGCCGGGCTGTGACTCATGTCAATTACGACACCGCCTGGTGCAGAAGCTTGGCCATTGATGGAGTGACCATGCCCCCTGGCGGAGATAGGAAAACCTTGAGCCGAGTTATATGCCGAACGTATCAGGTTGACAACATCGTTGGCAGAACTCGGCTGCATGACAGCCATTGGCTCGACTCGTGATAGGCCTCCGAAATCAACGGAGGCCCTAGCTATATCGGAGGAGTCCAAACTAAACTGGGCCCCTCCATCTTTGCTGAGCTGGAGTAGCTCAGTATGTTCCACAGTCAGGCCAACGGTGGATATCAATCTATATATCGCAAAGAGTAATACCACTATTTTCTGAGCCATGTTTTTTGAACTCGTACTATTCTTCCGTTACAAACAAAGAGACTGAAGGTTGGGTATTTATAGATGTGAGGATATATAGATTTATTATTTTGGATAAGTCGAGAAAGGGATGCTAAGAGGAAGAGGATGGAAAATGTGATATGAGGTGAGATATGAGAAGAGAGGGAAACAAAGGGGATTTAAATAGGAGGGTTCAGGTGGGTCACTGGTAAGGGGGAACAGAATTTTTTACTTGCTTATCCCTGTTTCTTCAAAATTCAAATATTCATCTTGGTTACGTAAAAGAATCTTTGTAGTATTACTGCAAATTTGCTCAGGAATTTCTTTAAATTAAAAAAAAAGTAATGTGTCTGGATTTCAAAAAAAAGTAATACTATTGTGAAAAAAAATATTTCAAAAAAATTTGCATTTACATGAAAATTTCATATAGAGAGAGAGACTATTGTGAAAAAAAATTGCATTTCATGTAAACGCATCAAAAAAATATATTTTAAAATCTAAAATTTTTTAAATATTTTTATTATTATTATTATAGCTATTTTTTTCAAAAATTCAAAAGAGTATCTTAAAAAACTCAAAATATTTCAAATTTTTGTATTCCACAAAGTTTGCATATGAAGAATTTAATGAAAATCATAAATTAAAATTTTTGAAATTTTAAAATATATTTTTTGAAGCGTTTGCATATCGATTGAAATACAAATATTTTCACAATAGTCTCTCTCTATATATAGAGAGAGAGAGTGTTATGCTACGGTTAGTCACAAAGTACAAATTTTTTTTGTACTTTATGTCGTATTTTTCATTTTTGAATTCAAAACACCGATCCAATCATTAAAAATGTTCTCCATATTGAAATATGTTTGGAGACCAAAATTTATATTTTTTTAGAAATTTTTTTTCTATTTTTTTTAGGGGATGAAAATGTCTTGAATTTATAATTTTTAATATGAACTACTTTCTAATTCTCAAAAAATAGAAAAAAAATTTAAAATATAAAATTTGATCTCCAAACATATTTCAATATAGAGAACACTTTTAACGGTAGGATAGGTGTTTTGAATTTGGAAATGAGAGATATTACACGAAGTACAAAAATATTTTGTATTTCACGACTAATCATAGTATAACTCTCTCTATATATATATATATAAAAGTGCATCCATCCAAAATTCAAATAATTTTAAGTTTTAATTAATGGGATATCAAATTTCTCGATGAACTAATTAAATAACATTTATTTTAACCTGGGGCAAAGCCACATATAGCCGGGGCGGCGCCCTCTGACTGAATTTTTTTTAAAACTTATATATATTTTCAAAAAATAATAAAAAAATATGTTTCAAAAAGTTTCAAATTTCTGCTCCAATTTTTATTTTTATTTTTGTCCTCTCCTCTCAAGATGCGAAGTCTGACTCCGACCTTTTTTTTTTAACTTTATTTCTTTTTAGAAACAAACTTTAGAGTCTTATAGACTATATTTGATTGGAGAATAAATGAGGAAAAAAACTCATCTTCCCCATATAAGAAGTAAAACATAAATAATTAAGGTTTCATAATTTAACGAGTGATCTAAAAGAGATTCCTTAAGTTATTTTCCCTTCTTACTCCATATATCCTTCATGGACCTAATGATTATTATCAACAACAACAACAACAACAACAACAACAACAACAACAACAACAACAACAACAACAATAATAATAATAATAATAATAATAATAATAATAATAAACACTATAATTATTCTATTATTGTTATATTACTAGTAGTATTATCATTATAATGAGTTTATTATGTTTCGAGAAGCACAATGGTTAGTGTGCTTCGGCTTTAAACTTTAATTTTAAACTAAATATGAATGATCAAAACAATTTAATCTAGTTTTCATATAAAAAGAATATTTTTTAGAATTTATTTACTATTTTTGGATGGGGAGAAAATAGTAATTTCATATTTTTTAGAATTTATTTACTATTTTTTGGATGGGAAGAAAATAATTTGATTTAAGAATTCCGGTTCGTCCAAAATAATGATTTTCTTCCCATTGAAAAAAATAAAAAAGTCTAAAAAATATATAATTTATTTTTAATATATTTTCATATGAAGATTAGATTGAACGATTCTGATCATTTTTATCTAGTTTGAAATTAAAAATTAGATTTGAAACACATAAGTCATTATACTTCATGAAGCAGAATAACCTCAATTTTATTATCATTAGAAACACTATTATCTTTTATAAATATTATGACGTTGCTAGTACTATTTATAAGTTATAGGACTATAATTCGGATTTCATCCTGACAATATAGTTCTCAAATAAATTATTAATAATATAACTTTTTTAAATATATTTAATAAAATTTCACACTAAAAAAATTTAGACACGGTATTTTAAAATGCTAAGCAATAATGATATTTACAATAATAATTATAATGGCAATTATTATAATAATAAATAATATAAATAAACACATAATAATCTATAAATGATCATATAAAAAGTTGGATCATTTTAAAAGTTAAGTTTCACCTTAAGCATATTACACACATTATTTTAAATGAGAATAGAAAAGCTATTTTATATGAACTCTTGGATTCAAAAAGATGAAAATATTTAAATAAAATTAATGATGTGAAAAGTAATGATGTGGGCCGGACCCCCTCGGGACGGGACGGGACACAATCCGGTCCAGTCTGGTCCGAATTTTTTTTTATAAATTGGAAAAAAATAATGATTTTTAACTAATTTGAATTATTATTTTTAATTGTTTAAAAATCTAATAGTACTAAAAAATTAAAAAAAATTGTAAAAAAATAAATTTTCAAAAAATTAAAAAAATAATAAAAGTTAAAAAATAAATTTATTAATTTTTAAATAATCATTTTCATCAAATTAATTATGTATTTTGTTACACTTAACATCTTCTTTGATTTGTCGATTTGCAAAACAATCTTGAATTTTACAATTTGCCTTGTTTGAGTTTTGTGCAGGGATTAACATGCAAATGGACTAATACACAAGAACCAAGAAAATTGTATTTGCCCAGGAAATCGTTATAACGATTTAGTAAACGTTATAACGGTTCATCTCAATACTAAAAAATATTCTAAGGCAAAAATATTCTAAAAGAAACCAGAGTGTATCGTTATAACGATTCAGTAAACGTTATAACGATTTGGAAAAATATAACAATTTAATAAATCATTATAACATTTCAGCTCAGTTGACTTGATCCAACGGCTATTCTTTCTAAACCGTTATAACGATTCGTAAACCGTTATAACGGTTCAGGGCTTAGTTTGAATAATTATGTATTTTTGAATAATTTAAAAATCAAATAATACAAAAAGATTATAAAATATCAAAAATTATAAAATAAAATTTGGATAATATTTTAAGTTATCCTCCTCCTTTAACCCGGGTTTGAGACCGGCTATGTTAAAAAAACATAAGCGGAGATATAACTTTATTTTTTGTTAGTAATGTTCTTTAAAAAAAGAAATTTAAAAATAGATAAAAAGATTGATATGGTAAGAAATACCAAACTCCTAGAAGTCATTGTGCATATACCATAAATCGTTGTCTTGAATGTCAATTGGGTCGTCGGAATCATCTTCTAGAGAGATATCGGGGATATTGGTACCGTTTTCTTGAGTTTCTATGGTGGATGTTGTTGCCTTAAATGTGGTATTATGTTGCATGCGACTTTTAGCATCAATCCAATCTTTATTGCACACAAGTTGTTCAAAAAGTTTTGAACCCAATTTTGTACGCTTATCTATTAGGATCCTGTTTGCCGAACTAAAACATGATTCGGAAGGGACGATTGACACAGATACTGCAAATACATCACGCGCCATCATCACCAATGTTGGATAGGCAGTTGCATTCCTCTTCCAGTACTTCAGGATATCAATTTGATCATCCTACATGCTTCCTAAATAATAACTCAGTAATTCGTTATTGTTTATTTGTTGATCTTCAAAATAATCATCATCTTACAACTCATTTAGCAATCCAAATAAACTATTACTTCTATACAATTAAAAATGAACACAATACAAGTGAATAAATTATGTAATAGAAAGAATGATGATTAAAATTCATATCTAATGTTGCGATCGGCAGTAGAATGATTATTAGTATTTCGTCCGGAGTTATAAATATTGAACATCTCCTCCAATAAGCTATTTACGTGATTATCTTCTTCATTAGTGCGTAGATGTAGATTTTGTTTGTATCTTTGAAAGAGTCTTACGGTGTATTTTTTCTTGAATGATGGATGAAGACAATTTGCGATAATTGTCACGGTGGGTACTTCCTCCCAATATTTGAGAAATTTTTCTTTCATTGCTTCTACGATTAGAGAAATAGAGGAGTCAAGACTTTCTATATTTTTCATCTCACGGAAAACCTTTTGAGAAAAAGAATATAAAAAAAGATTAGATAAAAAAAGAATATAGAATAAAATGTGATAGAAAAAATAATATAGAAAAATATGATATAGAAAAAAAGATGAAAAATTAAAAAAGATGAAGTTTAAAATGAATCAAATTAAAAAAAAAAAGATAATTCACCTTTGATATACGATAAAGATGATGAAGTAACTCATGTGTAGACAGTGTATACGAGCACGATAGTTTGACAATTGCCATGAAGAAGACACCGAGGAAGGATTTTAACATCTCAAGTTGGTCCCATTCTCCCTCGGAGATAAGCAAATGAATCATCTCGGTTGAGTTATTCAAGATTTTGGTTATATCATGTTTTTAAGGAAAACAACGATGAACATCCTATAGGTCGAGTTCTAATAAGTATCTACATCCCATGGTACTCTTAACTTACTCAAACCCAATCGGGCACACAAGGTGTGAAATTTTTGCTTTCTTATATTATTTGAAAAAAATATGATGAAGACTATTTTTAAATTTCATAATTAATGCATTAACACCTTGCGTTTTAATATCCGTTTTAACGGTAAGGTGAAGAGTATGACAGGTACATTTTTGATGAAACATCTTGCCGTCCATGATAGGATTTAATGTGATCGAGTAAAATAATCAATTGACTTTATATTATTACTAGCATTATTGAATGAAATCGAAAAAATTTATTTTCTAAATCACTTTTTAAATTAAATTCTTATAAAATACTAATAATAGATTGATAAATAATCTGTGCAGTATGCGGAAATTCTATGATACGAAAACTTAAAACTTTTTTTTTATAAAATCTAATTTTCATCAATATAATAGACAGTAACACAAGAGTAACTAAGACTGTGTTTACCGGTCGTCCAAATATCAGAGGTAATTGAAACCTTATAGTTGGAATATTCAAATGTTGCTAATAAATCATTTTTATGTTCGTTATATTATCTTTTAATCTCAGCTATCATTTTTGTATGGTGAAATCTCTTATACAATAGTTAACCACAACCTCGGATAACCAACCGGGCAAAACTTAAGCAATTATCCATACTTATTGGTTGTTCTTTTTGGGCAATATACCGAGCAAACTCACTCAACATTCTTTTTTCATCGTATCTTTGGTGAGTTCTACTACCATACGTGTTTATAACGCTTTGGACTGAACGAGAGTCTGGTTGATCTTGTGGTTCCTCATTTTTTGCCACATGCTTATCAGTATGTTTTTTAAATGCACTTAGACCGTTTGCTTTAGAATATCTATAAAAAACTTTGTAATTTTTTATCTTGTACCTTCCGCTGAGCATGACACCGCTTGCGTCCTTTGTTTGTTCATAAAAACGTCACCAAGGTGCATCGTATGAGGGGCTATTGGATTGGACTGACTTGTTCGAATTATTTTAGTGAGTCTAAATTAGTTATTTTATGTCTGTTAAAATTTGAACATAAAAATCTTTCTGTAATCTATCACTTGAGAAAGTAGTTGGACTTAATCGGGAACATGAGGTAATATATCATAATCCCTCTGTGGTCTCACTGAATTTTCTATTCTGATACTTTAATTTAATTGAAGTCATGAAATTTTAAAATATTCTTTCCATAATTCTTTTTCTATACTCTAAATTTTGAAATATCTTATAATATTTTTGTCATCCTTCATGATAACATTTCGACTGTGCTCTGGATTAATTGAATTATCTGGCATCCATAATCTTTTCTATTTCTTAATTTCTTCACAGAATAACATATATTTTTGGCCCTTAACACTCAAGGTATTTTTTTCATTTAAATCTTTGTACTCGTACGGTATCAGTTCTGTCTCCTACATGGCTTATAAAGAATGTCTGATCCACAAAGCTCATCCTCGTATTATGGTTAATGCTATGAAAAAATATATTAATTATCGATAATCTAAATAGAAAAGGGTCACAATTAGAAAATATATGTACAATGTATAGAAATGCAAAAAATTAATGGTACACCATTTATTCAATGATTATATATTTTTTTTCAAACTGTATAGTTTGCAGTCCAATGTAAGTTCAAGCTTTTAAATTAATTCATAATATAATTTTTTTCTTTTAAAAAAAATTACCCGATATGTTCAAATTCAAATATGATCTGAACTGATTTTTTCAAAAAATCAAATTGATCTGCATCCTACCCGATCCAACCCAGTCAAGACGATCCGAAATCTAAGACGACCCAACTTGACCCGAACCTGCACAATCTGAAATGATCCAAGATCAGATGAAACCCGACCCGACCCAAACCCAAACAAATTGAAATCTGAGACGACCTAAAATCTGACTCGATCCAATCCTGAATGACATAAAACCCGAGAGGATCCGAGATCAAACGACCCAATTCGATTTTGAAAGATTTAAATATGATTGAACTACAATTAGAAGCAATATTTTAAAATACGGATTTCAATATGCGTCTGGATGGTTATCGCATACCGCTTATGCGGATTTTCATGCAGAGTCTTATATGTGAATTTTATATCTATAATATAATAAATAGGAGTATAGAATATTAGAAAAGAAGAAGATGGTCTAGTTATTTCAACGTTTATATAATAGCACATTTGTGCAAGTTCGAATCTCAGCAAAATATATATTATTTTTATAAAATTTTAAGATATTTTTTCATTTTTTTATGATATATACCGTATATTAGATGATTTTTTTAGGTTTTATATAATATATATTGTACTGGGCCGCACAGATCGCATATTGGGCCACAGAGATCATATATACTGGACCTTACATACCACATACTGGGTCGCACAAACCACATATTAGACCGCACATACCGCATACTAGATCAAAACCGTATATTAACATCGCATATTATTTTGAGTAAGGTCCGACCACCGCATATGCGTCCACATGGACCGTATTTTAAAATAATGATTAGAAATGACATATCTTATCTTAATCATTTCACGGTATTTGTTGCGCTGCGTTAACTTACAATATGGTATCCAATATACCTGATTACTTTAAAATTCTCATGTACAAATAACACAAACTTATTTTTATAAATTTAACTTGTGCTTGTATCATTATATATCTGATTAATAAATACACAAATTAAAAATATAATAATACATATAATGTGACGATAAAAAACTCGACCCTGACTAGAAATTAAACGTGATAAAAAAAAAACCTGTCCTGATACGAAACTACTCGATATCAGACAATCTGAGTCCGACCAGTATTAATAAAAAAATCTGAGATGACATGAACTCATAAGAACCCAAAATCTAATATCCGAAATAATACAGACCTAAAAAGAAAGCTGATAGTGTTCGGGCGGTCCGTTATCCTATAATTCTTTTAATCAAACTTATCCGAAACAATCCAACCTGTTCATTTGCGCAGCGAATCAGCACTATTATTAAGAGCGTGCAACTGCAACTGCAAACGTAAGTGATATATTCGGGTAGATACACGCGTTGAGATGAGTTGGGAAGCAAAAAAAAAAAAGAATAAATCGACGTCACATGAACTTTTTTGTTATTAATTTGGCAAATCAAAATAAAGATCTTGTCCGCAGATTCGGACGTAGCGACCCATGTTTAGTTGCCCATTTTATTTATCATTACCACGTTTCTTTGTTGTCAACGCGTTGGTGGATTTTGTGTGGCGAGTCAGAATGAATGTCCCTCTGCCGGTATTTGTTCTTTGTAGTAAACTAGGAACTAGAAAGCAGGGGCGGATATATTAAGGAACAAGTTTATACTAGTGTCCGAGTTAAATTTCAAAATTCAGTAAAAATATAAGTATTTTTTTTGAAAACTTATAAAATAGTATTCATTTCTATAGTTGTCCTTAGGCTTCATTATTGTTGGGTTAAAAAATTGAATGATATAAACTTCTCCTTAGATCATTATATCCATTGTGCTCAATCTGAGTTTTTTTTTTTTTTTGAATCCGTCCCTGCTAGAAAGAGTTGGTACCAAAGGCTTTGGTACATGGCAAAATCATGGGTCTGGTACAGAAAAAAGACGAGGTGATAGCTGAATTGGGATCTCAAAAGTTAAAACGATGGAAAATTTTCAAATGAACCATGTGGACAATTGAGCTCATCGCAGATCAATATTCCAATATTCGTGAGAATTAATCTTTGATTGGACAATCTTTATATTTCCGATAAAAAAGAATTAATTTTTTGATTCAGGAGTAAAGAGAAAACATTATTAGTTTTTAAGACGAAAACATTATTACTAATATTCTCTTAAATTAATTGTTTTCACGTTGGAATAAACATGTTCTTGTTTGTTTAGGTAAATAGAGGAATAAGAAAATAATAGTATTTATATTATTATAATATAATGTATAAATAACACCAATCATATCGATAATAAAATTAAAATTATTTTTGAATGACAACAGTAATAAGAATGTTATTACTATTATATCATTAATATTCATAATCATGATGAAAGTTGATAACAATGATTAAATATTTTGTAATTAAAATTACCAGTAATATAAATGATTATAACTAAAATAATACAATAAAATAATAATGATCAAAGATTTATAATTAAAATAATATTATTTAAAGCATAATGATAATGATAATAATAAATCAGTATAAATTATGGGTCCAATAGCTTCATAATGTGATGAATAACTTATATCACCTCCCTAGACTCCCTAAGTTATGGAGCCATAATTTCTTTCTATTACTCTTTAAATTATGCATATTGGAGTCCGAGGAATAAGAGCATTTATGCCTTAACTAGGCATGGCTAATTATTTTGTTAAAAGCTGTTTTTTTTTCTCTTTTTCATTTTTTACGAACTTAGCTCTTATGATTTACGTAATTTTACGGATTAATGAAATTGAGAGGCAAAGACCTCCATCTTTTTGATTAATAAATATTGGCAATGAAAATAGTGTATTTTTTTTTGTTTGACAAGTGCATGGATTAGTGAAAGTGCTTTTATTATCAGTGAGCTTAATATAATAATAACACATTAATTTTCTTCACACTTAAGGAAAATCCGGTGATAGTTTTTCCCTTGAAATTCGGTACTAAATCCGAGAACACTCATTGCGCAGAATTTTTTTTTTTGGTAAATAAAATAAAAAATAAGAAAATGGTAAGATTTCAGTGAAAATTTGCATTCGTAGTCAGACCCAAGTTTCAAATTCGGTCTCAGTTAGTTGGGACCGAATTTGAAACTCGGTCCCAGGTTAAAATTTTGATTAATTTTTTTGGAACTTTTCCAAACATATATTATATAAGATTCAAGCATATTGCTATATATTTAATAATCAATTAAAAATTTAATGGTTTTTTCTTAATAATTTTTCATATTGCTATATATAGATTGTATAATAGTTAATTAGTGCATTTATATTTTTTCTTGTAGCAAAGCAATGGTCAAGTCATTCAAGCTAGGATGAAGTGAATTACCGTTAATAAATTAAGCTAGGGAGATGACTAATAAAAAATAATTTATTAATATAATTTTTAAATTTAAATATATAGTTGAAGAATATATAAATATAAGTATATTTGTCAATCAAATATAAATAAGTATTTGATATATAATAAAAGTGTACCAATAAATATCTTTTTTTTTAAATATACTATAATGATGATTTAAAAAAATCAATCAGGGATGGCCACTGTTCCTACTTCTTTCTACTCATTTTAATCCATAGTAACAAGATTTTCGGATATTTTGCTCATCTTTCTATCTTATTTTTGGTTTTGCTGAATTTTTCAAATAATATGATAATTTTTTATATTATTCATGAAAATTATATATTTTATTTTGTTCTTAAAATATTAATATATTTATTATATTATTTATGTAATAAAAATAAAAATAAAAATAAAAATAATTTCTAAAATATATTTATATCATATTGAAATAATAAATTACATACCGAATAAAATACTAGTATTTACGGTCTGCATTCATTTGTAATAATTTTCATTCTGCAATTAGGTATATGTGGCATGGACCATGTTGAAGTGTTTGAAAAAAATTGAAAAAATTAATCAAAACTTTAAAATTTTATAAAAAAAGAAAAGAAATTGGAACAAAGTTTCAAATTTGATCCCAACTATCTGAGATAAATTTTGAAACTCGGATCTGACTATGAATACATATGCACTAAAATCATACCACTTCCCTATTTTTTTGTATTTACCAAAATAAATCTGCTCATTTCGTATAAAGCAGTTGCAGTTCGTCCATACATCACAAAAAAAATAATTTCTCAAATTTGAATATGTAATGGATCGGAGGATTGAGATAAGACAGGCTCTGCCACCGAACTAGATTTATTCCCCGCTATACAGATCATACTGCCACACATCACCAGCTGATTTTATTGCGAATCAGTTAGAATTGTCTCTCAAGTCTCAATATATCATCGTCTAAATTGTTCAAGGCCGGAGACGTTTGTTTAACAAACATATATACACCAACGGTCCAAAACTTTTTTATCAGTTTGTGGATTCCAATTTTTTATAAATAAAATCGATATATTTTTCTTAAAATTTTAAGTTTGAAAACGAGATGTTTCTGTTCAGCAATTCTAATTAAATTTATATGTTTAATTAAAGCAAATAATTTTGAAATTCGACTTAAAATTTAAATGACTTGCACTTTAATTTATCTTTAAAAAAAATACAAGCACCAAACAAAAAAATTAAGCACATCATTCAAGGACTTAAAAAAATATTTTGGTAAATTGAACTAATTTGTTTAGTTCTAGACATTTATTTTATACTATAAAGTTTAGGACTACTAGTACCTCCGGGACTTTACAAGGAGGATAAACCATTAAAGAGTAAGATTTTAAAATAATAAAATTTTGTAATCTTTAAAAAATATTATTTTGCAAACGTTGGAGTCAATTAAATATATTTTAAAACGCAAAAAAAATAGAAAATAAATTGTACAAGAATATCTAAGTATAGGAAAAAATTGAAAAAAAAATTGTACAAGAATATCTTGAATTATATAGCCTTTATAATCCTTCAGAAATATCTTTAGACACATAAAATGCATCCTTTTGAACATTTTTAATGCAACTATACTTTCATTTTGAGTTGAAAAATAAAAAATATTACTATTTTAAAACATAAACGATAGCCGACATATAGATAACTAAAAAAAAAGAACTCGTAGCACAACACCCACCAAACAAAAAGAAGAAAATGAAACCAAGAAAAAGGAAGTGAAGTTCATGGTTGTTTCCTATAAAGAGGCAGTTTGGTCATCCTCAACTTTAGGGACAGTATCAAGCAACGTGAATACGTGATGATATTGATTTGCCTTTAGTCATCAAGATATGATAGTAGTACTTTCACGGCAGGAAAACATTATAAATGATCAACTGTAAAGGTCAGCAATTACGTCCCTTGAAAAAGTAGAAATGTGAAAAGCTATTCCCTGTGAAAATTGTATTTTCAATGATACCTCTGCAATATTTGAAAATTCTGCTTGTGCGGCAACAATTAATTTGAAATGTTAAATTACGGTAGAGACAAAAAAGGGGTTGGGTCCGTCCCTCTCCTATCTCACCAAAGTTACATATCAGAATTAAAAATTATCATATATTTTATTTCGTAATATGTATTTATCCTCTTCTTTAATTTATTAATTTTAATGATCAAATATAAATTCGCAACTCAACCTTTCTATACTAAAATCTTGATTCCACTCCGTGGTCAACTCTCTTCAAACTTTTATGACGATGCAAGTTCTTACCTAAAAGTTCCATAATAAGTAGCTATTTTTCATGCATTATCTTAATTATATCATTTTAGGAGTAATTTATTTATTTATTTTTATTAAAAGGTGCGAATGACATTAAAAAAAATAGTAGACTAAAATAAAGTATTGAATACGCGGAGGGATAAAATGCTCATAATCCTGGATGTCATCAGTGCTAATAAAATTAAATATTAAATAATTATTATTTAAATTATTAAATAATAAAATTAATTGATGAAATATTTATATATATAAATATGTATACACATTTTTTATTATTTCAATGTTGCTTATATATATATATATAGTGAGATTATGGTGCTTCACGAAGCACAAAATCTCTCGTGTTTCGTGTCCATATCTTAAATTCAAAAAATATAAAATTTGATCTCAAAAGATATTTCAATATGAATATCATGTTCAATGATTTGGATCGGTTGTTTGAACTTTCAAATTTGATATACGGATATATATATAGAGTAATGCTATGGTGCTTCGCGAAGCAAAAAAAATTTTGTGCTTCGCGTCCGTATCTCGAATTTAAAAGTTCAAACGGCCGATCCAAACCATTGAACATCATATTCATATTGAAATATCCTTGGAGATCAAATTTTATATTTTTTTGAATTTTTTTGATATTTTTTAGATGGGTACAAAGTTTGTTGATCTAAAGATTTCTGCACCATCCAAAACAAGCGACTTTGTACCCATCTAAAAAATATCAAAAAAAATCAAAAAAATATAAAATTTGATCTCCAAGGATATTTCAATATGAAGATGATGCTCAACAGTTTGGATCGGCCGTTTGAACTTTTAAATTCGAGATACGGACGCGAAGCAAAAAAAAAATTTTGCTTCGCGAAGCACCATAGCATTACTCTATATATATATATATATATATCAACTCAAAAATTTACAAACAATCTTCTTTGATAAATAGTTATTCAAATGAAGTAAAAAAATATATAATTTTTCATATATATACAATTAAGATGATGCAGAATACATTTGATAATACAAATTAATAAATACACACAACAGGTATTGATAACCATAGACATTGGATCCCTCATCATTGAATATATAGCGGGGAATATATTGAAAATTGATTATTTTCATGATTTTGAAATACGGAAATTAACATGAATAGTATCATGAAAAATGATAAGTTTGATGTAAGTTTTACCATCATATGATGTCCTGTATTCAACATGATGAAAATATCGACGAATCAATATATACACGCAAAAACATGTATATATATATATATATTGTTTTTTAACATAATTCAAAATTATATTTTCAAAATTATTAAAACAGCCTTTGTCAATAAAACAGCCGTACAAAATAATTTTCATATGAATATCTAGATGTAGACTAAATTTTATATTTTTTAGAATTTTTTTACTAAGATGGTTAGAAATTCACTTCATTTAGTTATTATGAGTCATTAAAAAAAATGATTTTCTAACTATCTTAAAAAATAATAAAAAAATTTAAAAAATATAAAATTTGATCTATGTGTAGATATTTATATGAAAATCATTTCGTACAGTTGGATCGATCATTTGCACTTTGATAATGAAGAATTGATTTATAGCAAAGAGGTGGTTTGTCTTATGCATAACACTATAACTCAAATCTTTCTCTCTTTTTATATATAGTAAAGATACCGTGAGCTTAAGCTCACGGAGGCCTTCCGTGAGCTTAACTAAAAAAGTATATCAAATCATCTCAAAATTTTAATTTATCATTCTCATTAAATTCTTTATATGAAAATCTATTGGGATGCAAAAATTTGAAGTATTTGGAGTTTTTTAAGTCATGATTTTTAATTTTTGAAAATCAGCTCTAAAAATAATAATAATATATTTAATATTTGAACATCATTTTAAAAAATTAAAAATGATGACTTAAAAAGCTCGAAACACTCCAAATTTTTGCATCCCACAAGATTTTCATATAAAGAATTTAATGAAGATGATAAATTAAAATTTTGAGATGATTTGATATATTTTTTGAGTTAAGTTCGCGGAAGGCCTCCGTGAGCTTAAACTCATGGTATATCCAATATATATATATATATATATATATATATAATCTCTATCTCTATCTCTACTCCTTATTAAATATGTAAGTGTTCTGATCTTACAACGGTCCAGATTTTTTATTAAATTTTTAGAGCTAATATTAGTCATTAGATTGATTTATTTATCAAATAATGTTACTATCTATACGATCATTTGTGTTGAAGTTATAATTTTCTCTCAATTTTGATTGTTGCACAAAATTTTATATAATTTAGGAGTATAATTGTTCTACTTTGTTTCTTTTCTTTTTCTTAAATTACCATCAATTATGAATTTTAACTTTCCTTAAATTTTGATTGTCAACTTTTCTCTCAATTATGTATTTATTTTATATTAATTATGTATTCATAATTAAAATTTATATTAATTATTAAATTATTTAATTATTTTCTTTTCACGTGAAGATATATATTTTTATATTTTTAAAATACATCACCGTAACAATGCATTGACAAAATACTATATATATATAGAGAGAGAGTAAAGATACCGTAAAGTTAACCTCACAGAGGCATTTTGTGAGCTTAACTCATAAAGTATATTAAATCATCTCTAAATTTTAATGTCTCATTATCGTTAAATTATTTATATGAAAATCTTGTGCGATGCAAAAATTTAGAGTGTTTTGAGCTTTTTAAGTCATGATTTTTAATTTTTGAATATTAGCTCTAAAAATAATGATAAAATATTCAATGTTTGAATATTATTTTTAAAAAGTTAAAAACGATGAATTAAAAAACTCAAAACACTCCAAATTTTCGCATCCCACAAGATTTTCATATAAAGAATTTAATGAGAATGATAAATTAAAATTTAAAGATAATTTAATATACTTTTTGAGTTAAGTTCATGAAAAACCTCCGTGAACTTAATCTTTACTCTCTCTCACACACACATATATATAACAAACAACCATACGTAAAATAATAGAATACCATCCAAACCTTTTCCCATGCATTAAAAAATTTAGAAAACTCTTCACTCATTTAACTTATCTAGATTAGTAAAAATTATAAAATAAGTGAGTGGAGGATCAGAGATGAAAAGGGAAGGAAATGTTTATTTCATTTTGTTAGTGTCCATATTTTTTTTTAAATAAAAATAAAAGCAATGGGAAATAGTATGATTGGTTGGTACTTTTGCGCTTGTAGTCTAGACAAAGTTTCAAACTCGATCTCAGATACCTAGATTGAGTTTGAAACTCGGTCCCAAGTATTTTTTTTAGTTTTAGTTATGTGTTTATTTAGATTGAAATATTTTATTTAGTTAAAATTATATTAAATATTATTTAATTATACTTTAAATTTATTAATTATAGTTTAGTTCAGATTAGGTTTATTGTACTATTAATTTAAAATTATATAGTTGTAATTATCTGTGATTAGTTGTAATTAGTCATAATTAGTTTAATTATAGTATTTTTCTATTTGAGTCATATGTAGTTTTAGTTAGTTTAATTTATAATAATTGAGTTCAATTGTAGTTGTAATTTAGGTGTAATTAATTTTAGATATTTTATAATTAAATAATATAATTTATAAATTGGATATATTAAATTAATTTGAGAATAATTATGTTTGATTTTAGCATACTTTAGAATTGTGTTTAATTTTAATTATGTGTTTATTTTTTTTCTGAAATAGTTTATTTAATTTGAGAAGTACTTAGGATCGAGTTTGAAACTCAGTCTAGACACTTTGAGACCGAATTCAAAACTCAGTTCAAACTACTTCAGATAATTTTCCAAGATACTCATATCATTTCCCTCGTTTCTTTTTTTCATATCCGCATACTCCGTCATCAATGTTAATCATATGGTAGGAAGTAGAAACGAACTGTCCCGATTAAAATTGGTACTGTACAAATTAAAATATCAATACTAAAACAAAAAGTTAAATTGAGTATTTATTTTGGAAATGAGTTAATAAATTTTGATCCTCATCTCATGTTAATATAAAAAAAAACTCCATTAACGCAGAAAATTGATTCCTGGTTCTTCAAGGATACAATTTTTTTTATTGGGCGCTTATTATATATAAAGGGGAAAAAAAGAAAGCCCAATTTATTTGGGATTAAAGATCTTGTTGTTGTTGTTGTATTTTATTTTGCATGTTGTATATTTTTATGTAATTAACGGATATAAATAATTCATTAATTTTCTGTTACTACTGAAAAAAATACACACTAGTCAGCTATCCATCAAAGAAAGAAAAAAGAAATTAAATACATCCTGTTTTATCCAGGATCCAGCATCTAGTACAATTCCCTACTATTCCCTTTTTGGGCCCCACTTTTCTTTTGGTGAGAAACTCGTGCTTCTCTAAAAAGAAAAGAAAGAGAAGAAAATCTCAACAGATCTTAGGAAAAAAAAAACTATGGGTAAACTAAGTTTGTTGAAGATCTTGTACCCACTTTAGAAAACAGCAATTAGATTCTGCACAGGATTTGTTAACAAAAATAATGCAGATCTCTGAGGTCACGAGATATATCGTTCCCCTACAAGCTAGAAAAAAATAAGAGTAAGGGAAAAGTCATGTGATATCTCTTTATCTTATCAAGAAATACAAAAAATATATATATATTTGAGGCTGCTAATCATGGAATACCATATTTGTTGAGTTTGAAAAAAAAAAGTGTCTAAATAATGTGAAATTTCTGAATGCATATTTATTAATGCAATTGTGAACATATTAGACCTAAATGTATGCGTCTTAGCAAGTCCAAATTCATTTATCATATTCGATGTTGCTTCATCTAACATTAGGAACTTTTGTTGCTCTGAACGCATATATTGAAGTTAAAATACTTGAACGAGTACATTAAAAGACTAAATATTATTTGATCAAAATTTTAAGAGTTCAAATATATATGTCAATTCTTTTATATGAAATTTGAGAGTCAGGTCATTCAATTTTAAATATTCATAAAATTCATTATTCGAATATTGATCCCCCGACTTTTGAGATGAAAAACACTATTTTTGTGATTAAAGCATATTAGATATCTGTTCTCATTATATTACTTTTTTTAGAAGTTCCGTATGTTAAAAGGAAAAAAAATGGGCATTATATAGCTCGTCTCCATAATTTTTTTTATTTCTAGAAAAACTAAAATATTTTTGTGAATTCCATAATGATGGGTTTTTTTCGATGTAGTAGAAATGTCAAAGATAAAATATCGTATCCTTTATGCAAATTCAAGAGATCAAAATTCTTTCTCGGTCTTTTTCTTTTTCATAATTTTTGGTGTGTCTGCAGTGCCACGAAAATCCAAACTTTAGAGGTTCTTGGGCCCTTAGTCACTTTAGTTCATAAAAAATTCCCTTACTTTTTGTGAATAATTAAAAAATTAATAATTTAAATTCTTATCTTTATAAAAAAATATCACACATCTTCTCTTATTAAAATGTTGAAATAATTAAAAGAATCCAAAATTAAAGAGACCAAAACTCTATCTCAAACCTTTTTTATCTGAAAAAAAGACGAGGGTTCAAATAAAACCTAGTCATTTTGGATTTGCCTAGGGTGTCAATGGGTCGGGTCGGATCATATTATTTTAATTTTTTTATCCGATCCGAACCTGACCCGATTAAATTTGGATAAAAAAATCTTGATCCGTACCCCACCCGACAGGTTACCGGTCGACCCGACCCGATCTGTGAAAAATAATTAATTATTTATTAATTATTTTTATATAATTTAAGTAATAAAATTCTTAATTAATTTATAATTAATCTTAATTAGTATATATTTAAGGTTTAATTAGTACTAAATCATATATTACTTTAAAAAATATAATTAATCGGGTCGCCTCGGGTTAACCCGAATCCGATTCGGGTCAAAAAAATTAAAGCATATCCGACCCATTTATTTTCGGATCATGTCGGGACGGGTCGAGTTCGGATCGAATCGGATTAATAATTGACACCCTAGATTTGCCCAAAGTTCCAAATTTTTTTACCTCGGATTTTTCTACTGCATCGCAAGAAAAACATCATTCTAGCCTCTGTGAAAATATTTTATCTTTTCTAAAAGTAAAAAAAATATTATCTCCGTATAGTTATTTTTTGTTTCATTTGCAGAGTTGTTTTAGATTTTTTTTTTTAATAATATCATTACTATTTTATGCTGTACGATTAAATCCGATAATCTCTCCGCCTCCTCGAAGTTCGAATCATTGTTGCATACTCATATACCCAATTATTAATAATAATAAGAAGAAAAAAGGATCTAGAGGAACTACAAATCTACAACCCTTTTATGTGCAAAATTAATTAATGCAGCGCCTCAAGCAGTTATTGTCTATACAGAAGAAATAGAAGTTGAAAAACTAAAGGAAAAGCCAAAGACAGATATGACATGGCATCTTTTATCGGTTCCCCCTTTTGATGCCACTGAAAAGGAATACACATATTTTATTTCGAACGACATATATTTGTCTAATGAAGAAACAAATCGACCCTTAAGTGTGGCATATATCAAATAATACTGTAGAAGCTATATCTGTTCTGCCTCAAAAAGGGCAAAAGGGCATTGATAATTTGATATAGAGAGAATATGTGTGAATGGAATGTTGCACCTAATTGTGCGATATTGTGTGCAGCAAATCCTAGAAAAATTAAGTAAAGGTGAGGGGTCGACTTGATAATTATTGATAAACTTAATTTTATTTTTCGGACTAATTAAAAAATAAAATTAGAAACATATTGCTGAACAAATATATAGTATATGAAGATATCTAGTGTCACTTGCATAATATTTTTGTTACATGAGAAGATTCTAAAATTAACAAGTACTATGGTGCTTTTGAAATTACAATTGCAAGTGCCGTATAAGATTTGGCAAGTTATTTGCAACTGAGAAGACAATATTCTAAATGATGGATTCCAATGAAAATTAATCAGACAATTTAGAGGGGAGTGGGGGCAAAAAAAAATTCAGGGAGAGATAAATTATCAAAAGTATTACTAGAAAATATTATTTTTCAAAATTCAGGGGGCAGTTGCCCCCGGCCCATACTGCATCCGCCCCTGAATGGGACAATGCATTGG
>CAXKVV010001082.1:0-31348 GCA_964058805.1 Schoenoplectus triqueter | reverse complement strand
AATTGGTATACCGGATTAGCATTATTCCACACTCTTCTACTTAGTCTAAAATTCGTTTGGCAAATTAATTCGTCGGAATAACTATTCTATTCCAACTTTTTGCTATTCCATTGAGTGCCAAACACTCCCCTCGAGAATAACAGCATATTCGGAACCCATATGAGTAGTTCATATGCATGTTACAGCCAGTCTGTCTGTTTGGGCCGAGGGGATCACTTGAGAATGAGTTATTTTGGCAATTTTGACAATAGACTCTAGAATAAATATAAAAAAAATAGAAAATAAAAAAAATATAGATATATTATTTTATTTATAGATTGATAGTGATTTAAATTTCATGCAATTTCATTATCGTTTGATACTTCATCAAAGACCGTTAAATTTTAACCGTTGTAAATTGTATAAAATTATGGTTCTTGATGGAGTATCAAATGATGAAATTTTAATCCTATCAATCTATAAATAAAAGAATATATCTATAAAGTTTTTTATATTTTTAATATTTTTAATATTTTTTTTAGAATCCATTATCAAGATTGTCAAAATAACGCCATCCTTTAATGAATCTCATTGTTACTAGGATTGAAATGACCTATGTTGTTCTCGTTTTACATTTACAGGGCTTTGACAAGAAAACGGACTTCATTTGAGTTGAGGCCTTATTTATACGGGCTAAGGTCGGAGATAGATCCAATTATGCTGTAATGGAAATGCTAACCCATAAATATTTTAAGCCCCAGTTAGAGTTTATTTAAGCACCAAAACTAAATGTGCAAACGAAACGAAATAAAAAAAAAGGAAAAAGAAAAGGAATCTGCCTGCCTGTCTGCGTCGCTGCGAAGTTTTGTACGTCTGAAAACGAAATGGAGATGATGAAAAATCTTCTCAATCTGGACAAAATGAAAACCAGGTTCTTCGCTTGGGCAACGGCCAACGGCCCAACTTGCATGAGACGAGACGACTGGACGAGCGCCACAAGTCCACGACCTCTCCGCTCTCTCGCTTTCTCAATTCGGAGTTTTTACTTAAAGAACTTAATAATCAATGTTATCTACAAAATCGTTTTTAGAGCAAAGTTATTTTCACAAACGATCTAACTAACCGCCTTTAAATCTTCATTTTACCTACCCGAACACTGCCCAACAAAGGGCGTGAGTTGAACTCACGCCCTTTAGATGTTGATGTGCTCTGGTTGTTATCTTTCAAAACCACCGAAAATGAAAAAAAATTGATATAAATGCGATATGTGGACTTAAAGGGCGTGAGTTCAACTCACGTCCTTTGGGTCATTTTGCTCTTTTTTGTTTGGGCAGCAGGCGGGCAGGGAAAATAGCGTTTTAAGGGCGTGAATTGAACTGACGTCCTTTGTTAGACCGTTTGTGAAAATAAATTTGCTTTTAGGTCGTTTTTGTAGTTAAGATTTGTTTTTGGTCCGTTTAAGTAAAAAAATCCCCCAATTCCGAGTGCGTTTCATCGTCTCCAGTTCCAACAAACCTTTTTTCCTGTCCTTGGATGTCCAAGCGATGACATAAATAATGTAGTATTCATTCAAAACAATGTGATTACTGCGGAATAATTATTTAATTATTTTCATATATAAGTTAGCATGTATCAGGATATTATATTGAAGTTGGAATTGTAATGGATTGTTGTAATATTCCACAATAAATTAATATGGTAGACTTTGTTGTCATATTCAAAATTCATAGCAACCACAAAAAAATAACAGAAACTTGATGGCATAAAAGTACTGATTGTAAAGTTCCCAAAACTTGTGCAATTAAATGAGATTTCATATGATCATTAGTACTGATAACTGTGTTTTAATCACAGTCTATAATTGTTATATGATGAGCTTTAAAAGAAAAAAAATCGGCAGCGAGGTTGGTCATCATATGCAAAAGTTTAACACGAGGAAAAATCAAGAATATCTATACTTTTATTTAACAACGGCGATCCATTATAAAATTTATTCTTTATCCCTTCCTATTTTTCTTTTACAAATTTATTATGAGATGATCCTCAGCATTTACGACAGAGAACTAAAGAAGCTATATTAATCCTTTGTATATAAAATATTTTTCTCAAAGTTAGAGTATTAGAATTTGATATTTTGAGTGGGAAGATGAACCAAACAACAAACATTAGTCATTTTATTTATCATTCACTATGTTTGGAAATGAAAATAGCGAGAGGAGGAATACGATTTTTTTATTCAATGTGTTATTTTAAGAGAAATAAATCATAGTACACGAAAATAATCCTCGTATTTTTTTGAGTTAGCACGAAAATTGTCTACTATATAATTTTCATTAAATTAAATTAAAAAAGGGACAAAAACAAGAAAAGAAATTGAAATACAAGTATGTCATACAAAAGAAATAGGTAAAAAATAAAAATAGTAATGGTTAATTTCGTCAGCCACCGATCCGAAACAGTGCACACTCAGGAGATGGAGAGTTTGCCTTTGATCCGCAACATCAGTTAGAGCGACCCATTATACCACACCACACCATGTAGAAGATCTCACATGGTCCATCACATAGAGAGGTTGACGATATTCACAAAATCCAAGTTGGATGAGAGGGAGGATAGGATGTTAGATCTGAATCTTGATGGATTTGTCGATATAGACCCTAAACTCTAGATATGTAACTGTGTACAAATAAGAGAGAGAGAGAGGAGATGTAGAGGGAAGGAGAGTAACAGAGGGAAAGAGAAGATTGTCACCGCCATTATAATGGCAGTGTTAAATCCGGCTACACAAATAGCCCATTGACTCACTCATTAGTTATAGAAACCCAAGTTCAAAGAAAAGAGAAACACACCATGGAAAGAGGATGGCAGCGACGATCAACATCGGTGATGAAGGAGGGTCATGGCGATCTTGGATCAGACTAGAAGACTAGACTACGGAAGGTGTAAGAACTCAAAGAGGCTCGACTAAGGGCTGGTTCAACGATTTGTTACTGTGTGCACCGGAGGCTGTGATCTCACGTGCGTGATCTGATGATGGAGGAGGCCAACGACTGTGATCCAATTTTGGACAAGGATTTTCAGTTAAGGTTTCTGTTGGAGATTATAATTCAACCTCAGAAGATTTATCATTGGTTGTTAATAGGCAACAAATAAACTAGCATCTCAAATACAGCTGTATATCTGTAAATGGTACCTAGCTTATAGTTAGGATGTAATTAGGCAAGAGATCAATCAATTTCTTAATAAGGAAAACAACCAACGGCTAATAGCACAATAAGCTATATGTATGCATGTATAGAGATCGTGTAATAGTTAGAATTCTCAATACAAAATTCGCACTGTTCATCATTTTCTATCTCTCTCAAATTTCATCAGTTTCCTACACGAGCGAGGGTGAAAGAAAGAACCCGTGATTGCTTCTATTTCAAGGAGGACATAAAGAAGAGGATGAGGAGAAGGAGGTGGAGGTGGAGATGGAGAAAGGAGGGCGGGTCAGATGGAGGGGGGTATGGGAGGCCGACGATATTTTTTCCCACATGATTTCTTCACTGTTTCCTCCTTTTTTCGCTTTTAGTTTCGCCTTTGTGAAAGAGAGCGTTTTAGTGAAAAGAACCAAAGGGAGGATTTATTCAATAATCCTCATATTTACTTTTGTACATGCTCTCACATGAGATAAAAATTGGTAGAAGGATAACCTTTATTTTGTAGGATATTAAAAAGAAAATAAAACTGATAAATCTTATTCTTAAATAATATTTGAGAATGTAATAAATCGTAATTAGCTGGAGATAATGTTATCCCTTAATTATACGAGGCTGGGATAACTTTATTCCTTGGATATCTCTCATTCAAGTATAATCTTGCAAATACTTATGTTGTAGAAGGATTATCATTATCATTGGTTTTCATATTGGATAAGAATTCCGTTTCTCTCCTTTTTTTTTTAATTTTATTATATAGTAAAAATAATATGATATTTATACTACTTCCAGCTGTATTTCTTTCACTTTATCTCACTTTATAAACAGTATTTTAATGTTATTTTCTTAAACTGTCATTACGATCGTAGTTCGATGAATATAATACTACCATTACTTTTGAGAAAAATGTTTAAACTAAAACTTCTTTCCAGCATATCATCGACTTCAACAGAACCACACCTGAGATGCAAACATCCGTCGTTATCATTTATTATCATGAATAAGTAAATTTTATCAAACGAATAAATAAAGGGAAGGATCACTTGATAATGGTTATTATGACTGACAGTGAATTTTTAAATAAATATGATTTTTTTTATGAATATGTCATTCTACTTATAAATCGATGACGATTCAAATTTCATTCAATTTCATTGTCGTTTCGTAGTCCATCTAAAACCATCAAATTATAACAGTTGTAAATTATATAATTTTTTGATGATCTTCGATGAAGTATCAAACATGATAAAATCACCACCAATCCTAAAAAACATATTCATAATTTTTTTTCATATTTATTTAAAAATTTATTGTTAAATTGTTAAAATATCCCATTTTCAAGTCATCCCTACCCATAAATAAATACGAGGAAACTAAGAACAAAGTAAAAACGGACCGGAAATATCCAGAGATCTTCGGCTCTGGTCACCACCACACCTTTGCAAAATTAACTGTACAAATAATCCCATCGCATCAGAGGGCGACGCAGCCTGAAGGCCTGAAACCCGAGATAAGGTGCTTCACCTCTCCCGCACCCCCACCAATCAACCCCACAAGTTCACAATAGCTTCTCTTCCCTCCATTTTTCTCCTCTGGCTGGAGCTCCGTCTTCTTTCCGGAGCTTCGCCTCCTCCATGTCAGCGCTCCAGGCCTCCCTCCTCCTCTTTCGTCCTCTTCCTTCCTATCTATCCCCCTTTCTCACCTCTCGCTCCTCCAATTCCAAATGCTCGTTCTCCAAACCCCGGTCCCCCCTCCGCCTCTCTTTCACCCCGCCTCGGTCTCTACCCTCCGATTCCATCCCGGACGCATCACCAACGTCCGACCCCAACTCGGCCCCTGACAATTTGTCAGCGGAGGTGTCCAGTGACGCCGTTTGGGAGGTCGGTGGTGCTACAATAGCGGATTCGGTCAGGAAGGATCCGAACTCGGTAGAGAGTAAAGATCAGGAGTTGGATAAATTGCCTTTTATGGAGTTCGCACTAGAGGTGATGGCGACAGCTAAGAATGGGGTCGATTGGGTGGCAAAATCTCAGTGGTTGAATTGGTGGCCGTTTTTGAGGCATGAGCAGAGGCTTCAGAGATTATTTGAGGACGCAGATGCAAACCCAAGAGATGCTGCTAAACAGACCATCCTTCTTGCTGAGCTCAATAAACACAGGTTCAGTTTAGTTTGTTTCCCTTTCGTCTTAATTCTATCCAACTGCTTGATTGAGGTTGGCATTAAGGATCCAATTGATGCTTAGCAATTGACAAACGCACACACACACACACAAACACTTGCATTACACCATAAGTGTCTGTATATCCATTTGCACCAGAAACGACTGTAGTTTCATACAAGGCTGAATTTTGATTTTAAACAAATTTGAATTTTCCTGTTTTTTCCGACAAACTGGATGTTGCTTATTGAATTGATAGTTTGGTACTATTTATTTATATTCATAGGAAAACATGACCGTTGAGTTCTTAAACTTTTTTTGTTGTTGTTGAATTGCGAATTGGACTACTTAGCTTATATGAATATGTACATTTTGTTTGTTGATCACTTGGTCCTTTGGATTAAAAGAGCCGATTTTACTAGAATTTAAACAGTTGTCAACATGTTTTTGGCCAGAATTTTACAACAAATATCACATTTTATTTTCAATCCATAATTCTTTACAGTCCTGAAGCTGTCATTAGTCGATTTGATGAGAGAAAACATGCAGTGGATTGTGAAGGGGTTGTTGAGTATATACGTGCCCTTGTTGTTACAAATGCTATAGATGAGTATCTCCCCAATAAAACGACAGGAAAACCATCTAGTCTCCCTACATTGGTAATTTTGTTTTGAAATTCTTATATTGCTTTCCGGTAATATCACTAGGATGCTACACTGTCTGTTTGGTTTACATCAATCTGACTTTTGACTGGTTGACAGGCCCCTCCTACTCGACACCTCCCAGAAAAAAAACAACAACACACATGCACGTGCACACGTGCAAACATACACAAAATGTAAGATACTACAATGGCTAAATGTTTGTCTAACCAAACTAACCCTCAAATACGCCACTAGGCCTACTTGCCAAGAAGAAAAATGCAAAGAATGATGGCAAAACAAAAGGGGCTAAAAGGCGCCAAGCTGGCATACTTAAGTGTAATATAATTGAATCATATCATGTAGAGTTATGAGCCAACTTTTTGACTTTTGGTACTTGCATTTATGTCAGTAGCTGCAAGAGTTGAAGCAGCGCGTATCAGGAAATGAAGATGTGTCATTTCTCAACCCTGGTATATCAGAGAAGCAACCTCTTCATGTGGTTATGGTAAGCAATGGAGATGATAGCATACTTACATTTTGCAAGCCAATTATTAATATTTTGGATTGTTTCTGTTTTTTGTATTGGGGCTTAGGTTATTCTTTATCACTTATGGCCATAACTACAGCCAAAAAAAGGAACCTAAAACGGCTTTTGTTATATTGTATAAACTAGTCTGGGCTTGATGGATGTATACACTCTGTAAATCGGAATGATAGTTTTACTAAAATGATGCTGATTTGGTTCACCTTTTTATATTTGCATTTAGTATGAACACGTCTACCATAATTGATACTTTGATAGATACAGATGTAATTTGTTTTGCTTTTTAATGCTAGTACTCTAGTTCAACAATAACAACAACAACAAAGCCTTTAATCCCAAATAAATTGGGGTAGGCTAGAAATGAAACACAATCCGAAATCATAGAGCTCAAAGATCCCAGATATCTCATGTCCATTCAACCAGTTGATATGACTTATTTTGCTAGCACTCTTATTCAATGCTATTTATTTTTCTTCGAAATGAAACCCCTTCTCTTTCAGGTTAATCCTAAAGCATCCGGAAGGTCACCATGGTTTGCTCAGGAGCTCTTCACAACCATTTTATTAACAATTACAATTGGCTTATTTTGGTATGCTTACTATTGCTATTTGATATGCATTGCATTTCCCATTTAGTATGTCCCCCCGTGCGAGAAATTTTGGGATATCTGACATACGTTCAAGGTCACAATGCAATTTATAAGACATAAATAATGCAGTACTGAACTTACCAAAAAAATAAAATAATAAATGGAATCTCTACTCCTTATCAAGCACGTAAGTGTCCTGATCCTGCAATGGTTCAGATTTTTTGTTGAATTTTTAGAGCTAATATTAGTCATCGAAGTGAGTTATTCGTCAAATAATGTTACTATCTCTATGGCCATTTGTGTTGAAGTTATAATTTTCTCTCAATTTTGGTTGTTATATGAAATGCTGCATAATTTAGGAGCACAATTGTTCTACTTTATTTCCTTTTTTCTGAGATTGCCATCGATTATGAATTTCAACTTTCCTTAAATTCTGAATGTCAATTTTCCTCTCAATTCTGCATTTATTTTACATTAATTATGTATTCATGATTGAAATTTACATTAATTACTAAATTATCTTCATTTTTATTTCCTTTCTTTTCACATGAATATATGAATTTTTATATTTTTAAAAGACATCACCGTAGCAATGCACAACAAGATACTAGTAGGTAAATTACTCATGACCAGAATGCACTGGCCTAAAGTTTTTATTTCCTTTTTTGTAATTAGTGTTGCATTCTTTTAACTAGAGGTACTTTTATACATATGAGATTCTGAATGTATTCACAATTTGTTGTTTACTCTTGTTTGTTTGTGTACACAGGTGGGTGTGTTCGGCAGCTATACAAAGATACATTAGCGGCTTAGGTGGTGGCATGGGCCCACCTGTTGGCCCTAGTGCTACATACTCACCCAAGGAGTTGAATAAAGAAATTATGCCTGATAAGGTGAACCTTCTTTAACCATGAAATTTTGATTTTTTTTTTGAAGAGGAGCTTTAAATATCTTTTTTAATTATTTGCTACTGTTACTCCGATATAGTAAGTCACTTGTCCATTCTCTCATATGTTTTCTTTGATTACTTTTTTCTGGTAGAACGTTAAAACATTCAAGGATGTAAAGGGCTGTGACGATGCAAAACAAGAGCTCGAGGAGGTTGTGGAGTACCTTAAGAATCCATCAAAGTTCACACGCCTTGGTGGTAAACTACCAAAGGTAGACACTCCCTGATGTTTTCCCTTTCCCTTATTAGTCTTTGTCTACAATTCTAGTGATATGTCATGATTATTGAATCGTTCTACTAAGTTTTGTGTTCTTGTTAATCGATACGTCTTTTGCCAAATATTACTTTGCAAGTATGGTTGCTTGAACTTTAGAACTATGTTTGCTTCTCCTGTACTTATTTTTTCAACTTGATTTTTAATTTGACTTTCAAGTTCCAAATGTAGGGCATACTTTTGACAGGTGCACCTGGTACAGGAAAGACCTTACTTGCTAAGGTCAGTAATATCTAAATCAAATTGCATATTTCCTTAATGAGTATTTGTTGATGACTTGCCAAATGCATTATGTCAGGCTATTGCTGGAGAAGCGGGGGTGCCATTTTTCTATAGAGCTGGTTCTGAATTCGAGGAAATGTAAGCCCACTATCACACCCAGTTACTCTGTGGTAATTATTCAGGTTTCTGCTATTTTATACCATAATGTTGCACCCAGAGCTGGAGTGGCACATCTGCATATCAGAAAAATGGAGAAAACCAAGAGAATAATAATATAAACTATTCCAAACACACCGGTGTGCAAAATAAGAAAATAATATAAATAAAAGAATAATTAGTCATAACGGTAGCAGTAATGACAATATTTACATACCTTTATTTCTTAGGTTTGTGGGAGTTGGTGCTAGGAGAGTAAGGGCTTTATTTCAAGCTGCTAAGAAAAAGGTAATGCCCTTTTCTTTTTTGAAAACTTGACAGAGGCTGCCAAGTGAAAATAATAAAAAAGTAAAAAGGTAATTCTCATTTATTATATTACAACTCCAACCAGATATTTGGCATGTGCAACCATACCTGATGACCTTCTTTTCATTCCTAGGCTCCTTGCATCGTTTTCATTGATGAGATAGATGCGGTTGGTTCAACTAGAAAACAATGGGAAGGGCACACAAAGAAAACCTTGCATCAGCTTCTTGTTGAAATGGATGGATTTGAACAGAACGAGGTATATTAAGGGGATGTATATAATGTTAATTATTTACTTGACAAGCTCCTAAAAGCAGTCATCATTAAATGTGATAAGTGGCTGACAAACCATTATACTGACTTTTTTGTAATTTTTTTCCTCCTACTTATGAAGTCCAAATTACAATTAGCTCAGCTCTGTACTTCAACATAATATAACATATAAGTTTCTAATCTTGTATATTCTAACATTATAGTGCAGTAAAGTTGTACTTAAAATATGACAAGGTTTCAATTTGCAAAGATAAATTGTACTTCATTAGAACTCCGAGAGCTCAAAACAAAATAGTAAAGTAACAATTGCATAGTTACAAGCTACAAAAAATCATTATATATTGATCATTAAAATCATTCAATCTGTTATATTTGCTTTTTTATGCTAAAAATATTCTCTTTTTCAGAAAATCACTTTTGATCTCCCTCTTTTAAAAAACTTGATACCTGGAATATATCTAGATGAAGTTTTCAAATAAGCTTAAATCTCATGTCAACAATTAAGCTAAGTTTTCAAATACTTAGCTTAACTGCGGGGGGTGAAGGGTGCAAAATCACTTTTGATCTCCCTCTTTAAAAAACTCGATACCTGGAAACTGTCTAGATGAAGTTTTCAGATACTTAAAAACTTGATACCTTTTTATTTTTCATGTTACTTTGTTTGTTTAAGGGGATATGCTTGTGCTTGTATTTATATTTCCACTTTTATTTCTCTTCTTTTCATCTTTTTTCTTTATCTTTCTTCTAATCTGTATCAACTCTTTTTATTTTGATTTAATGAAAATTAATAGTATGCTTTTCGCCTACTACATAAAAAGAAATCTCTTGTTAAGAATGCTTTTTTTAATAACAGGGCATTATAGTGATGGCTGCAACAAATTTGCCTGACATCCTTGATCCAGCTCTGACTAGACCTGGTAGATTTGACAGGCATGTAAGTTTGTTCAGAACTTATTGTGGTAGCCAATTGCATGATGGATATACTTTGATTCTCTACTTACACTCTGTTTGGATAACACAGAGTAAAGGGGTTAAGAGGTTATATGAGGTTAAATGAGTAACCTCCATTAACCTTAACCTTCTATTAAATATCCAACCAAACAAAAATAATAATGAAAACCTTTTTACTTTCCCTTCTTTCCCTTCCTCTACTCCCCATCCAAGCAAGGTGTTAAGGAGATTGAGAGTCTAACTTAAATCTTTATTGGTAGATTGTTGTCCCTAGTCCTGATATGCGAGGCCGGCAGGAGATACTAGAGTTATATTTACAAGACAAGCCTTTGTCAGAAGATGTTGATGTCAAAGCAATAGCTCGTGGTACACCTGGATTTACTGGTGCTGGTATGCGATCTTCTTCTGTTTCAATTTCGTAGAAGCCTATTATTATTATGTTTGTGCTCTAGAGATCTTCTGTTATATAAATCTACTTGACCTTAGGTGAAATATATGTTAATACTGAAACTTAATCTTTGTTTTAGAAATTTTAGCATTTATCTGGCTTATAGCTATTATAATAGAGGATTGGGACAGTGTATTCTGCCTCAAAAGAAAAAAAAAAGGAAAAAAAAGAGGGGGAGGTGAAATCTTACATGGTGATTCAGAGGATAACAAAATGTTTAAATCTCCATACTCTATAGAGTATTTTCCTTCCTCTTCCCGTCCCCCCCCCCCCCCTCCAAATTTTAATGTTTTGGAGCAAGTAAACAAGTTGGGGCAGGTCCAATGACCCCTCCTCGACCATCTTGTGGAGCACACTCTAAATATTTTGTTAGGTTTGAACATTTATTTGATTTATGTCTAGTTGACAAACTTCAAGCAACTCATATTTATCTTCAATAGAAGCGATCATAGAATATGTATTAACTCTTTGCACACAACTTGTGTAGATCTTGCTAACCTGGTAAATATAGCGGCTATTAAAGCAGCAGTTGATGGTGCTGATAAATTAAATACTGATCAGTTGGAGTTTGCAAAAGACAGAATAATTATGGGGACAGAACGCAAAACTATGTTCATCACTGAACAATCAAAAAAGGTAGACAATATTCTCTTACTACTTTTTTGAATATTGGGACAACCAGGCATCAATATACGTACAAGATTAGTTTGCAATGCAAAGCACTGTCAAATATTCAGAGATGTTTATCACTTGCAAACAATTATCATCTTTCTGCTGTATACAGTATCTTCTTCTGGTAGCAGTTACTTATTTTCCAGGTTTTACTGTTTTTATTGCAACTTCATTATGACTCATAATAGGTCTTTGTATTGTATGGGCGGGGCAGAATAAAGGATACTTAGTAACTATTACATATAGAAAGATCCTCAGGGATTGCAACTGAAACTATATGCTTAAAACAATATATTTATTTGAAGGTGTAATTTGAGGATCTTTAACTACAAATCTGACATAATATCAAAAGATATATCAACTCAGAATGGGTAATACCCTCTAGAAATGCTACATTGGTAGTAATTTGTTGAGATATTGCTTTTAATTTTCACAGATTCTAACTAACAAAAAACAAGTTTTATAACAGTTGACAGCGTACCATGAAAGTGGCCACGCAATAGTAGCCCTGAACACTGATGGAGCCTACCCACTCCACAAGGCAACCATTATGCCACGGGGCTCGGCACTTGGCATGGTGACACAGCTTCCCTCCCAAGATGAGACATCTGTCAGCAGAAAGCAATTATTGGCACGGCTTGATGTTTGTATGGGGGGCAGAGTTGCAGAGGAGCTCATATTTGGAGAGGATAATGTTACCACTGGTGCAAGTAATGATCTCCATACAGCAACAGAACTTGCTCATTATATGGTATTGATTTGCTTTATTTCTCTTAGATCCTGATAAATGCCACCAGAAATAAGCCCAGCAAAAGAATCTCTAGGTTATTTTAAAGTGCAATACTGTTTTTTGTAAAGAAGTTTCAACTATACAAATACTGCATGCTATGCTTGCTTTGGCAGCAAAAGCTATTCTTTGTTTCTTCTTCCTTTCTTTCCGTTGTTATCAATTTCATAGAACAGCGTGCTTACCAATGAAAATCTGGTAACTGAGTGGCACTTATTCTGAAATCAAGACAAATCTCCTCTGCTTTTTATTTTTTGTTTATTTTGCTCTTTGTTGTTGTTCAATAGGAGAGAATAAAATGCTTTACTTTCTTTTTCCAAATACAGGAAAGTAAACTTATATTGTCATCAATCTGGCTGGTCCCACAGCTGGATATACTGATATTGCCCCTAATTTTGTTAACATCAGTTACATTTTGCTCTCTTTCAGGTTTCAAACTGTGGCATGAGTGATACCATTGGTCCTGTACATATAAAAGATCGGCCAGGTTCTGAGATGCAATCACGCATTGATGCAGAGGTATTAACAGTATACTTAGTAATTGTTTTTCTCTGTGCTGCTTGGATATGGATATGATATAGATACAACAATGTGACATTTTCCGAAGACAGGATAAGATATACCTATATGTATGGCAGCTTGGCAAGGGATGTTTAGATGACCATATCTCTTTGACAATCATGGCAATGGATAACAGGGTTATCAAAATAAAAGAAAAATGTGGAAGTATGGATCTGATCTCTGTTGTTTAGATAGGCTGTGTCTTTGGTGCAAATTGGGATTTGTTTTGTCCCCAACTCAGTGAATGACTGGTCAATTTTCAGATTGCACCAAATTTAATACAATCTATCTAAACTGTAGAGAAGATATTCATATATATATTTTTTGCTTTTGATAACCATTTGATCAATATTGTCAAAAAATGCTGTCAAATAACCTTGCCCACTATATTATGTATATCAGTGTGGAGTTATGCTACAATCCTTTGCATTCGAATCTCAACTCTCAAAATTCAAATGGCTGATCTGAAGTACACAATGAGACCTACATATGAATGTCTTATTAAGGAATATAATCTAATACATTAGATTCTTTTTGATAGGGAGAAAACCATTGATATTAAAAAAAAACATATACATCCAATAGCAATGGTTCTCTCTTGAAAAATAATAAAGGATTTAAAAGGATAAAAAATTTAGTTCCAACAGAGATTTCAACATGTAAATAACATTGTGTGGCTTGGATTGGCCAATTGGATAGAAACCATTGAATGCAATGCAATGTTCTGCTGGTGCTTTCCAAATTACCATAGAGCCAATGTATATATATGTGTATTTGACTATTTATATTATGGTTCTACATAAGATAATTAATCTTGTCCAAAATAAAACTAAATAAATTTCCAAACTAAAGGAGTATAATATACTAGAAATATGGCAAATGTACTTGTTTATTTTAAATAAAAGCACATCCATACATATGCATCGATGGCTGGACTGGTTACATAAAATATTTGAGCATTGATAATATACAACATTGCAATGTACTAATTGGAGTTTAATTGTACAAAGATTAACTGTGTGGGAAGACATGAAGTAAAATAATTTTGGTTTCTCAAGGGGTGGAATATAAAGTTCCGCTTTCAAAAATTCAACCAAGCTGGTGTCTTTTGCTTAGCCCCACAATGGTTTGTCAGTTGTCACAAAATTGCGGCAATTCAGGTGTTCAAGTCCCACGGGGCCCCATGTGAATTCTGCCTCAGAATGTGATCATTTGTGACTTCCAAGGGCTGTATCCATATAAATAGAATAGGGTAAATATTGATGCACCAGGTGGCTTTTCAGTTGCATATCATATGATGTGAATCTGTGTATAGGTTACATGTCAGATAGAGGTTTAGATGCCTAATGGTCATATCTGGGTATAATAGTCTTTTTCTTTTTAGCTCTAGCTATAATCTTAGGTACATCTACTTTACCTTGTTCACACATCTATGCAGGTGCTGAGGCTTCTTAGAGAAGCATATGACCGAGTTAAGGAGCTACTAAAGAAGGTTAGTCTCGCATGAGCTATATTAGCTTTAATTGCTTGTTTAGTAATGGTAACTTTCAAGGCTCAAGGCTCACACTATTGTGCAAGATATAGCAATTGACCTTTCTTCTTCGTGAGTCCTAAATACAAACAGAGAGGAATTGTAGATCTCATTAATTATGCTACATGGAATTGTCTGATAATTGCCATGAATTGTTGGATGTTCATGGTACTTTCCCATCATTCCAGGTCACATGGGAGGAACTTGTTAATTTAGTTAAAGAGCAAAAACACCCTATTTATCTTTGCAAGGTAAGATAATGTTACTATACTTTTGACCGATCTCTGTGTTTCTGAATTTTACAACCTTTGCAGCATGAGAGGTCTTTACATGCCTTGGCAAATGCACTGCTCGAGTATGAGACACTTACTTCTGAGGAGATAAAGCAGATGCTAAATCCCAATCAAGAAGAGCAGCTCACCTACCAGGAAGAACAGCTTGCTTTGACTTGAGAGCGTCTATTATTAATGTGCAAGCTGATCTAGGCTGTGAAACTCTGTATAGTGGTTAGCCTCATGGCTTTATTGATAGCTTCTTCGTTCTTTTTTTGTTCGTTCGTCTGTTAGAATTGGTGGTTGGAAAGAAATCTAGTTGATAATTGTTCTCAAACATGAGGTGATTGGGTAAAAAGTAGGTGTTTATGATGAAAACAGAAGTGCAATTTGCTTCATTTTAGAAGTTGCTTGTGCTTCAAAAATTATATATATTGTTTTTTGCCTTCTCTAGTGAATATAAATTGTAGAACAGTGTAAGAAGAACAGACATGATAATTATATTATTTCATTTCTAATTGCTTAACAAATACATTATCTTATTTTACTATATTAAAAAAGATTTAGACATCGGATAATGTAGTAATTTTAAGAAATTTTCTTAATGGCCGGAATATTCTGTTTATCTATACGATTCAGATTAAAACATACAAAATAACTGACGGCCAAGATTTAATCGGTTTTAATTTTTCTCTAGTTTTCTTCAATTTGTCTCTGAATAACTTCCTTCTCTCGGCCACCACTTGGCACTTGAAAACCGATCTCTCTACACCCCTCATCGCGCCACTCCCTCTCTCCCATCCCCTCTCCGCTCTGCATCCCTCGCGCTGCCTCTTTGCGCAGCTTGCGGCACTGCCACCACTACTACCGACGATCACAGATGCGGATACAATTACAGATTTTAAACGGATATCAAAATTCAAAATCAAATCTGCGTTATACAAAGTGGATATTCAACATATACAAATTTGTGATGGATATGAAATAAAAATTAATATATATTACTAATAACTATCATATATAATAAAAAGAAGTATTTATATTAACAATAAATATTTACAATGAATATATTTATTAATATTTATAATAATAATAATATTATATACCAATAAAAATATTGATAAATAATATTATTTTATAACATATGTTCTATTTTTGATACGGATAATAGAGTTTAAAATCAAATTCATATTCCTATTTACATCATTTCTTACGGATATGAATACAAATAATTAATATTCAAATACGGATTGTTGGAATTAATTATTATAAATTACAACATGTATGAGCTTATATGTAATAAATATATATTATATAATGGACTGTCAAATTATATCCGTTATGAAGTGATCAAATTATGTATTATTAATTGGGTTTAATATGTGTCATGAGAAGTGGGCCCTTCAATGTGTAGAATGTGTATTAATAATTTTATGATTTAGTGATGGTCTAAGACTCTAAATTATATAAAGTTTGATAATAATACAATTATGTTATTGATCCCTGGAGAATACAACTATAGATAATTTTTTGATTAAGCAGTGAATCCATTAAAAGAGGATTTGGATCTGATATGGACCCGCTAAGAAATAACTGCTGGCTCAGTTATGGACGTCCATTATACAGGAAAACTGTTGATTCTCGAGACAATTCCCTCATTCTCTATTTTCTGGTACCTTTTCATTTTCCAACAAAATCCAATTATTCTCTTAAGACAGAGTTCCAGAAGAGACGAAAAACTATCTGCACCGGTCATCTCAATCGCTCTATCGGATTAGAGGAAGATCGCTAGAAGACTTAAAAGAATATAATGATCAACAAAGTTGTGTCTCTTTGAAAAATCGACAATATAAATCAAGGTAATATATTTTATAATTAGAGATCCACTAGAGGATTACTGCCTAAAATTTTCTAACACGGATGATATATTTTCAGATAATTTTCAAATATGAAATCAAATGAAACGGATATTACCCGCTCCGTTTACACCGGTATCCCTCCGCCTCTCTCGGATCACTTTTCGCACAGTCGCCACTTGTCAGTCCTCCCCTTCCTTCAACAATTGTTTCATATATAAAACTTGCGCACATAATCATCTTAGAATAAATTGTGAACTCCAACTCATCATAATACCAAAAATTGAGACCAAGTCAATGACAGAAATAGTGCAACAATGCTGCCTTGAACTGTCAAAGAGCAATTCTTCTTTTTTGTTTTATTTCTAAAATGCTTGGAGGCATTGATATTTACACGTATGACTTTTAGCAGACATTTTAATGTTGTATTTTATATCTTTTTCCAATTTTACTCATATTTAATATGTATATCTGCATTAGATTAATTAAACTTCTGCATTATATTTCACAACCCGATAAAATTTGGGAAAGTAATATAAAGTATTTGATTTTGCTTGAAACCTTATATAATATCTTATTTGTTCCCATTGACATTTATATATATCTATATTACATAATTGAAGTATCTCAAATGTACTTATATTTTGATAGGATTTGATCATTAGAACTAATCATTTTTACTTGTATTTTATGTAATTTAGTTATATTTTGATCTCTGTTTGTGATACTGTTGTATTTTGACTTTGACTTCAGGTTTTTGAAGTTTTTGAAGCAACTTGACACATTTTGATCATAAAATTGAACAATTTGGACACTTGAGCTATGTATGGACCGCATACCACTCTTATACGGTCTGCATAGGAAGAAGCGCATATGAATGAGTGATTTTAACATATCCGGCGGTCATGCAGATCAGACACGAGCAAATCTGACCGTCGACAAAAAATCAGCAGCTGCCTTTCTAAGCGCTTGTTGTGATATTTTCAAACTAATAAAATTAACCTAATACATACAAGAGGAAGCCGCAAGCGCACGACCTACCGTGTAGTATTTAGGTGTCGATCCCACAAAGACTGATTAAACTACCGAAATAGATAATTTCTTTAAGCTAGACTGTAAAATCTGAAGAGGTTTCTAAACTAAATAATTCTCTAAAATTAACAAGTAAATTGAACTAAGTTTGGATTACTTCAAGGTTAAGAGAGTTTAGAGTTTCAGCATCACCATCCACTTGAGTTTTAATCGTACTATTTATATATTTTAACGCTAATTTATGAGGGTTACCATCTAATTTAGTAGCAAGTTCCTGGTTAGGGTTTGACATAGTATTTCAATTAGGACAAACTTCACGGTTAAGTCCATCATTCTTCCTAATTAAAACCCGTTAAGTTCTGATAATTCTAAACCTTTCAAAGATTAATTATTCACGGTTAGGTTCATCTAATTAATACTCTAAATGTTCAGAAAAGTCCCAACTAACCTAGACTTCACGGTTAGGTCCATCACCTAGGGTTAGATACTGCTTTTGGAGGTCGGAGAACCGTCAGATTTTGGTTAGAAACCTAAACAATTCTCTAAGATACATGTGCAATTCTAATATCGTTTGCATGTTATGAATCTATGCTATCTAGGGTTTCTAATCCTAGACGGATTACTAATATAAATGTACAATAATTCAATCCATGCACAGTAATACAATCACAAAAACAATTCATAAAATAAAGCAATTAAAACAACAATAAGTACAATTAAACTTCAAGTTTCAAGTTACATGCCTAAACCCTAGAAAAACGACTACTCTTCCATGGAAGAGAAAAAAATCACAGATAAAAGCAATGAAAAACAAAAAGAAAATCATCAAGAGAATAAGAGTTACACCCAGTTTTTAATTTCTCCTTATTTTGCCTTCTTCTCTCTCCTAAACTCTCAAAGAAACTGAAAAAAACTCCTCTCAGATCTGTCATAGGGCGGTTATCACTCTTTGAAGGCGTTCTCTTCTATTTAAAATCGAATCTGAAACCTTCTGGGGCGAAATGATGCTTTCAGGAGCGAAATAGGTCCGCTCTTTACGGCCCGAAAAGAAAAAAATTTTGACCCAAAAAGTTCATGCAGTTTTCTGGCAGAGAGTTCTTTTCGACCCGAAAAGATAACTTTTTGGGTCAAAAGGTTCATGCAGTTTTTCTCCAGTAAGATCTTCGTTGTTCTAGTTGCGCCTAACTTACTCCATCTTCATCCAAATATTCCCAAAATGCTTCAAAAATCCTAAAATCAAAGAAACCATGACAATATCTCGAACTTTGTGTAAAATCCAAACTAAATCAACTAATTGAACTAAAAAGTGCATAAAAAGGGTAAAATGATATAGTTTTAGATACCAAATCCTATCAACATATATATGTGATTTTGGCTTATCAGCGTTCGCTGGCTATTATAGCCTGCCTTAATCCTCATGATATGTTGTAATATTCCAACAAAAGGAGGCTAGAGTACAGACTCACTACAACAGAATGAAGTTTAGACAACACCCATTCAATAATGATTTTAAGTGCTAATTGTTATTAAAAGAGTTGAGTGACAATTCTGAAATATTGAAGAATATATTTTATAACGGTTTTCTAAAAAAAAACGCTGTTAAAACTATAAACCGTAACATCTACTTTTTTTCTCTCTCATATTTAGTAATGATTTTTGGGATAAATCGTTGCGAAATCATTTAACAATGGTTCCTCTAAAAAACCGTTGTGAATGCATTTAACAACGATTTCCACAAAAAAATGTTGCTAAATATGGGTTTTAACAACGGTTCTTTAATGAAATTATTGTTAAATATGTATTCCTAAAACCCTATAGGTTTGTGCCGCTTTATTTTTTTTATCTCTTTTCTGGCTGTGGCTCTCTAGGGCTAAACCTCTCGACACTGTGATGTGTATTTTGCTAAGCTAATAAATACCCTAATTTATACTTAATTTCAGCAGAAAGCGCACGGCCTAGTCAAGTAGTAGTTGGGGTGTCGAACCACAAGGACAAGGATGAATTACCGGTTCTAACAAGTTTCACTAATCTAGACAATCAAAAGTGAGCTTTGTATTAAACTAAAAGTGCATAAATCTAACAACAATGACTGAAAAGTTTATCAGATTGAGGATTTTAGGGGTTTTCGGCTTTACTCTCACTCGTTTGGTCAATTCACTCTATTTGATATTTTAATATGTTCTAGAGTTTATCGGGGATTCAATCTCAGATTTTAGTACCAAATTTACACTTTCGTGGCCTGGTACTGTACCTAAACAATTCGGGTTTCACGATTAAGTACTTCACCTTACAAGTTTAAGCCCATTAAGATCAGTGAGTCACTTTGGCATAATCTAGATTTTGTACTTCGTCTTTCGGTACCTCACACAATTTCTAAGGTTTCATCGATTTTCCCTTAGGTAATAAGTTTCACGGTTAAGTACTCGGCCTACAACCTAGATCACTATTTTGGGTCAGAAGATTCAGTTCCACCTTTCGGTTTCCGCTTTCACTTCTAGGATAACATGCAGTTGATTAAACTAGACATACAATTTAGACAAAACAGCAATCACAAACAACAAGAACTAAAAGATCAACATACGAATAAATTAAACCATTCGAGTTATCGAGTTTACACCTAGACCCCTAGAAGGGTGTCTAGCCACAAATCATGTCAAAGTTTGTATCAAGATTCATGTTTAAACAACAATACACCATGAGAAAAGAGTAAAGAAAAGAATAAACCAAGAAGATCTACGATTTCTCGTCCGGTTCTTGAGTTCTCCTTCAAATCTCTCTCCAATGGTGTTCTTCCTCTTCTTTTTTGCTTGGGATCTCCTTTTCAGACAGTTAAGAGAGGTCTGGGACGAAGAGGTATCAAAAATCTATATCCTTCCTGAGAAAACCGCTTCAAAGCTCAAAATTCGCGTTTCTAGCCAAATTTTTGCGGTCCGCAATTCCCATAATTGCGGTCTGCAATTTTTGTCATTTTTTCCAGAATGAACCAGAGAGTAATTGCGGTCCGCAATTTTGGTATGAGAATGATTTTAACTTGATTTCTTCGTGTAAATCCGACCCATCTCGTTCCAAGCATTATTTCTCATGTTGACATCTTTGTTTACACTCAATGACCTGCAAAATAACAAGAAATGCAGCAGTATCTCGAATTCGACATAAAAACTAAATAAATTCTCAACAATTAACATAAAATGCATAGTTTTTGAGATAAAACCCTAATTGAATATAGTATATAAATGAGGCTTATCACACTGTTTAAGTTGGTGTTGCCTCTTTGATCCGCTTTTCTTCAAGTTTATTGTTGATCTCCTCTTTGATCCCCTTCCCTCTCTTTAGGTTTGTTACAATTTCTTACCTCTTTTATCAGAACTTTCTCAAAAAGATGGAGCGCTACATTTACGCTTCGCGACAGTGAAACCTCTCGACACTGTACCTAGACCGGCCGTATGTGTTGGGGGAAGACGCATCCTGGGACCGGACAATATTGGTAACCTACTGACATACCAACACCGATCGATCCATAAACCGCATTCGATGGTACATTGTGCAGCGATATGGACCCTTAGAATAGGTACTCCCGACGGTGAGACTCATAGATAGGGATTTTATTATAGACACACCGAACGAACTCTCCCCACGGGACATCATTACGGAGAGCAGGGAGTGGGGCCCTACCTATGAAGTCTCTGTTGAGAAATCTGAAGGGGATCCTGAACGACCAAGACCAATTACCGTCCGAGTGATAGTACACCTGAAGAATATACCGCTTAGACTGTGGTCTAGGGCGATGACAACATGGATCCTCGAAGACTTCGGTGAACCGGTCTTCCTCGACGACGTATCGTTTGACGGGCCGAATAGAAGGGCGGTCTACGCAATGGTGGACTGCCATGATGGGCAGATAATATCAAAATCGATGATGGTGCACGTAGGAGATTTTTGGAAACAGATTTTCGTCACTGTTATCGACCGGACCGTCATTGACCTATCATCCCCTTTTGAAAATGACTACCATTATTTGCGAAACCGGCAGAGGAAGTTTGAGACTGAGGATTTGGCTCGCAAATCTCTGGTCTGGGGCATAGACATAATCTGATCATACTATAATCGATGGGGTGGAGGGAACTCGAAGGGCACTGAGTCATCCGGGTAAGGCAAAGACCGGGGTGTTACTTTGATATGGAATGATATGGACCACTATCTGTTAAACTTTGTGATATGTTGTGATATGGATACTTTTATATTTTGATATATTGTGATATGTGTTACTTTGATATATTTAGATGATATATAATTATATATGTTAATTATTAATTTGTGATGCATGTGTGTGATGTATACGTTAATTTATGGTGCATGTGTGATATGTATATGTCAATTGTTTTGTGATGCAGGTATGTGATGCATATGTTAATTGTTTGTGATGTATATATATGTTAATTATTTATGATGCATGTGTGATGTTAATTTTTATTGTTTGTGATGTAGGTGTGTGATGCATATATTAATTGTTTGTGATGCATGTGTGATGCATATATTAATTGTTTGTGATATATGTATGTGTGATATATATGTTAATTGTTTGTGATATATGCATGTGTAATGCATATATAAATTAATTTTATAAAATATATGTGTGTTACATATATGAATTATATATATATATATATATGCTAGCAATCTGGGCTAGCAGCGAGAAACAACTATTTTTTTATAAAAAAATATATTTAACAATGGTTCTAATAGAAAACCGTTGTAAAATATTATTTAAATTTTAAAAAAATGACATTTGACAACAGTTCTAACTTAATAATTGTTACAAAATAACTATTTTACAACGGTTAGCATCGTAAAATCATTGTTAAAATCTTATTTAATAATGGTTCTTTTAAATAACCGTTGTCATAACCTACTTCCTATTTTGTTGTCACTACATATTTGACAATAATTTTAAATATTTTTCCTGACACCCTCCTTTACTAACGGTTCATTAACCGTTGTTAAACTTAATCAACAACCGTTATCAAACTTATTTTCCTTCATAGTGATTAGACCTTTCTTGGGGTGTGTTCCATGCATTTTGAAGGAGATCAAAGCCAAGGAGTGGAGATCAGAGTCAAAGATTCGAGCGACACGCTAGGCCAGCAGTCAAATTTTAGTTTTATACTTTATTTGTTGTTTGTTGTCGTTTGATGTATTTGGTACTCACCATCTTTGCTTTGATAGATCTAGCCATGATCGGTTAGATCCGTTTATTTTTAAGGCTATGATGACATGATATTTGGGGTTTTGACTATAGCTTGTGATTTTGTATGTTGTGCATTATTTATATATTTTGATTGAGTTGTTGTATTGATTTCGATATAATCCGTAAGTAGTGGTCATACATAGTATTGATTTTGTTCGAGTCAAATATAATTGCACCACTTGATTGAGCTACAAAGGTGGGTCAAAAGTCGATAGATAGACCAAAGTAATACTCAAAAGGTGAAAATTTACTTGAATCGAGAGATTAAGCGCGTCTTAAAAAACTAATACCAAAACTCAAAGAGATTGTTCAAGATACGAAAGTGTTATTATTTGATCTTGAAAGGTTTACGACAAGTTAGTATCTGTCGAGTGTCAAAGAACTTGACCTTCGTCGAGTGTCAAAGAACTTAACCTAATTTTTCACGGACTAGAAATATCAAATCTGTCAGTCTCTATTGAATTTATCTGTCGGACCTCAGAATAATTAAATATTTAAAATGTTCAATTATTGCGAACTTCTATCATCTTTCACACTTTCTCTTTCTTTTTAACTTAAACGATATAATTTAGTAAATACAATGCTCTCAATATTCAAATACATGTTGTCAAAGTATGAGTTTTGTCCCACACATTGTGAATTTAGTTTCTTCATTTATAAATATTGGTACGTGTTGTGAAAAAAATATAAATATATGCACCCAATGATAAGAGCGCATATTGCTAATATTTTTCAACGCAATATCTAACTGTTACCATCATCAGCAGCTTGATTGATTATGTGACGTTAATAATGATAAAAGACAACTATGAACTACTAGTTAGTTCTTTTATCCTTGTAATTAGGGAAACCGGATCTTTGGTTTTCTTGCCTTGTTGCCACGTAAGATTAACAATGTTGGAAGTAGTGAACTTCAAATTCTGATTCTGAATGACTAAGAACTCGGAAACTCGACCACCTCGAGATACTCCATTTCGAACCCAAAAAAGCAACATCACCAAAGACGAGCGAGTGTCAAAGACAAAACTCGAGATGAATCAGAGTCTAATAGCTCAGGAACACCAGGAAACTTGAGATGAACTCGAGATGGATGACGCATGACACTTTTGACATCCGGCACATGCGTCAGAGATAGCTAATGAAAGCAATAGTAAAATTGACAGAAGTGTGGCTAAATAATTAATATCACTGTATAGCTAAGATAGCTAGAATTAGATTGATTGTATGAAATTACAGGTGCATTAATGACACCGAGCACTATAAATAGATAAGTAGTGTGACGTAGAAATAAAAGAGAAAAAAATACTTTGTAAACACACTTGAGTTATAAAAATATAGCTTTCAGATCACTCTATTCCTTCTCTCAAATCTAGTAACTTGTTTTATTTTCATTTTTATTCAGTTCTTCGTCTGTTCTTGCTTATCAGAGTGAACACCTATATCAGAACTTGAAATAGTATTTCAAGTTCAAATAGTTTGAGACATATTTCGGGACAATCCACTTCGGGATAAATAGACAAAAGGTCAACAAACAAATTGTATGTTTTTCTTTTCGAAATTCAAACTTAAAAGAATAAAATGGGAACATATTAAATGTATATAAATCCTTGGCATCAATAGGGGCAAGTGCCAATCAGGTCTAATCTTACATGAAAATTAATTAACTTTTCTTAACAGAAGTCTTCTGTTTCTATGCATGGGCTTCAGTGGGGGAATTAAGCAAAAAAGAAAAGAAAAGAAGAAGATGGGAGTTGATTATTTTGGAGCGTTATTAGCTCAAACATAATTACTAATAGTATAAATTAACTTACACCATTCTAAATCTGTTGAAGCGTGGGGCTTTAATTAACTGAAGTCTTGCTAATACTATCTGGGCAAGATCTGAATTTTAGAGAAACCACTGATTCATCAACTATATTGAATTTATATAATTTGAAACCCAATTTTTAGAGTTTATACAAGACGTAAAAAATGAAATGAACATTCAACTGTTCAAATAAAGCAATTCAGGTTTCATCATTCTTAGCTTTATTTTGCTTTTTCCCCCTTTTCTTCTTAATACTTAGAACAACAATAGTTCTAGAACTTAATCTAAAGCTCCGAATTTGGTGCAAAACTGAGAAGGATAGTTCTCATTTTTTCCTACATTGAATAAGTTGTGCGAAATGCATATAAGAGTGCTTGCGATCAGACGTGCAGTGCTGCACTGGATAATTGGAAAATAAGTTGTGCTAACTGATCTTTACCCATGAGCAGTGCGTGATTACTTGCAACTTCTATGAGGATTGTCACATAGATCTAATGTTATACACTGGTGGAAACTTGAAAAAGATAAGCTTGATCATGAAATTATTATTTATACCATTTGGTTGTAAAAGAACATGACAAATGCCAGTAAAAGAACATACATTTACTACAAAAAACAAAGATATGGCATGCCCATCTCCATGTACCAGCCTCTGTATGCACAAAGCCTCGGAATCAATGGGGTCAAGGGGCAACTGTTATAAATTTATAATTTACACCTCGCTTACCAGTTGTTTACCAGGATCAGAACTATGCACAATACCATCCTCTTTGTGGTGCCCAGCAATAAACGGCCACCAATTGCTCAAACTTTCCTCGGACCTACTAGACCTGCGCACCACCTTTCTCATGTGCAGCCTCAGCACTCCATCTATTGCTCTGAAGTAGTTGCTTGACTCATGGTCTCGCAAGATTGTCCCATCGGAGCCGTACGCTTTTAGATCGCTTAGTGTCTCAAGTGGGTGAGGCGAGTTTAGGAAGGCGTGCAATGCGCTTGCAAAGGTTGATTTTGATGGAGCGTACGTTTTTTCAAGCATGTAGAAAGCGGCACCTTCTGGAAGGAGCGGGTGTGGCGGGGATAGTCTTTTGTCAGGTTGGACAATGTAAGTCCTGCCTAAGGGAGAATAGAGTAACCTCTGCTTGGAATTAACAAAAATAACAGATGTTATTAGAATAAACAGTTCAGTGTAGTCCTTTATTTTTCTTTGCTTGCAACCATGGGAGGTATTGCCCAAATATCTCCTTTTTACATAATGAAACACCATTTTTTGGAGAGCAAAGTGACATTTGTGCCTTCTATGTACTATAATCACCCATCAACTGATGTTTTTTGTGTTTCTAGAATAAATTAGGTGCACACAACTTAAACGGATGTCTAGATTATTAATGATAAGGATGACATTGGAGATGAGATGATCTGAAACACTCTACTTGGTGTACAGTTAGGAACTCTATATATTAATAAGCTACAAACAAGGAGAGATATGGTCGTTTCAAGTCTCCCTCATCAAACTAACAGACCTGATAGATTCAGTAGTTGCAACAAACAGATCCCTCAGCTAATTAGTGTTAAATATAAAAAGTATCAATTAGTATCAATTAATATTAATTAGAGAAATCAATTAGTGATTCTCTAATTAATAGTTTCATAATTATAATTCTATCACAGTTAATATACAAAGGGATAACTTATCAGAGGCTAACTCTAATTTTATTCAAATCATCTCTTCTTTATATGGTATCAGAGCCACGGCCTCTAACGGCTCCCTTGCCTGACATGCCACTGCTACAGTACCGCGCCGCTACAGTATCACGCATCTACAGTACTCATTTTTTTGGCGTGTTCATTAATTTGTGGTTGTTCTAAAAAAAGAGGAAGAAAAAAATATGTTGAGAGTATATCACATTTTCGTGTTCGTTTTGAGTTTTGTTGTGTCTGATAAATGGTGAAGGTCATGATCGCGTGTGTGCGCACGGTTTATGTGTGAGTCTGTTATTTTTTGGATTGTGTTGTGAGAATGAAAATACCTGTGACTAGTCAGGAATTGAAGGAGATTATGGAGGGGATGACCAGAATATTTCATGTCAAATTGGAAGACAACTCATCTGATAAGATAGTATCTATATCGGATCCGTCACAGGTGATACAAAGAATAGAGTTGTTGTCTAATGACATGAAGCTTGAGGGGACGAGAAACTATTTGAGTTGGTCTCGAAAGACACTATTAAACCTTCGGGTCAAAGGACTTAAGAAATATGTGACCGGAGAATACACTGAGCCTGAGGATAAGGAGGGTGCAGAATGACGAATGTGGAGCAATACTAATTCGCTGATAGTGTCTTGGTTGTTGACATTTGTCTCTCCGAGTATAGCTGGGATGGTGGAGTCCATTAGTAGTGTTGCGCATGTCTAGAAAATATTGACGGGATGTACTGTGGAACTGAGAGTGTAATGATGATGATGGAGGTGGAAGAGAAGATTGATGCCACCATACAAGGAGAAAAGTCGGTGCATCAATCACTATGATATGTTGGTTTTGCAGAATCCCAACGATATTCTCTCGGGAAGATAGTATCTTGAGCGCAGGCGAGTAGCTTGTTTCTTAAAGGGGCTGAATGTACGGTTCGAAATAAGAAAGGCTGCAATGTGTCATTTACCTTCTCTTTCATCACTGGATGAGGCCATTGCATCGATGAAGCAAGAGGAGATCAGACAGAAGGTGATGACGGGCGAGGCTACACCAGTGGTACGCTCGGCCTTGGTGGTCCCGGCTGCACCTGCTAGAGAAAACCGAGAGTGTTACAACTGTGAGAAGAAAGGGCATCTCGGCTACAACTGTCTCCAACCACGCAACACTGGTGGCGGCCGAGGAGGTAGAGGACAGAGAGGTGGACATGGCGGCCAAGGAGGCAAAGGACGTGGTGGACGAGGAGTTGCTCATTTAGCAGTAGCAGATGATTCTTATAACATCACTGGGGCAAATGCAGCTGAAATGACAGAGCTAGAGGAGCTGAGAAGGTTCAAATTACAAGTTGAGAGCTCTAAAGGAAATCTAGATGACACCGCTGCCCATTTTGGTAATTTTGCTGGTTATGCTCATGTCAACAAAGGTATTCAGGCACTTGTATCCACTAAATCTCATATTGATTGGATCATAGACCCATGTGTATCTAAACCCACCCAAGCAAGTATGTGTGTCCTGAAACTGTTCAGACAGCTGATGGGACATCACAACCCATTAGTGGCATTAGTTTGGTTAGGTGCAGTCCATCTATCACACTGTCATCAATATTGCATGTTCTTTCATTTCCAGTTAATCTACTTTCTGTCAGTTCCCTTGTTGATCAACTAAATTGCACCATTCTTTTCGATAAAAATGTGTGTATCTTTCAGGAAAGGGAAACAGGGAGGAAGATTGGGACTGAAGTCAGGCGTGATGACCTATGGTACGTGGATAGAGAGGTTGTTCTTCTTGCTGTTGTGAATGAAGGACATGAAGAAGTGATGTTGCAACATCGTAGATTAGGACATTTATCATTTGATAGTTTGAATAAACTTGAACCTGAATTAATGAATAAAGTAGATAGGCAGAAGTTTTTTTGTGATTCTTATGAACTTGAAAAACAGACACGTTCTACTTATAGAATAAGTGGTTTACGAAGTATGGAGCCATTTGCACTTATTCATTCTGATGTTTGGGGAAAATGTCCTACGAGTTCTGTTAGTGGATTCTGATGGTTTATTACTTTTATTGATTGTCACTCTCGTATGACCTGGATATACATGATGAAACAAAAGTCTGAAGTGTACAAGTGTTTTCAAGATATCTTAGCATATGTGAAGACTCAGTTTGGAACACATGTGAAGGTTCTTCGGACGGATAATGGGACAGAGTACATCAACAAAGAATTTGCGGCTCTCACCACAAGTCAAGGAATTATGCATCAGACTATCTGTCCAGACACCCTAGCTCAGAACGGTATGGCGGAAAGTAAGAACAAACATCTACCCGAGGTGACACGTTCTTTGATGCTGATAATGAATGTACCTAAGTTATTGTGGAGTGAAGCAGTTATGACAGCTGCCTATTTAATCAATAGGATGCCATCAAGGATTTTAGGAATGAAAACACCGTGTGAGATTTTGTTAGGATCTAATATGTTTGTTGTACCACCTAGGGTGTTTGGATGTACATATTTTGTAAGAGATCACATACCGACGGTGGATAAGTTGGATCCACGAACAATTAAGTGTATCTTTGTAGGTTATTTATCACGTCAGAAGGGATATAAGTGTTGGTGTCCTACTGAGCGGAGATTATTTGTTAGTATAGATATGACTTTTCGAGAATCCGAGCCATTTTATGGGAAAAGCTCGGAGTTGGATTCGGTGTTTGAGAATGGCTCTACTAGTGCTAGTAGAGAGGGGGAGAATGTGAATGGAGTTGTGGTTGATATGATTTCTTGTCCTATTCAGGTATCTGATGATGATGATAAGGGGGTTTCAGAGACTGAAAGCCGGGGGGAGCCATGAGAGATTGAAAGTCAGGATGACTAATAGATCGAGCTAAGAGAGTTGAGGGTATATGAACGGAGATATAAACAACAGCAAGGTGAGCAACTAGCCTCTTCACATCTGCTAATCACAACTACTGCAGATGCCCCAATTAACTCCTCCCTAGATCCCTCTCCGACATCTTCCTCATAAGCAATAGGTAACATTCTTGATCCTCATGTCTTACCTCGAAGGACTACTAGAGTCAATGCGGGTAGACTTCCAAGTAGGTTTGGTTGGGAAACTGACATCTCAAATTTTGTGTCATATGCATCCATTTCACCTGCATATAAATCCTTTCTTGCATCATTACATTCAGTGCATGTACCTAACAATTGGCAGACAACGAAACAAGATCCTAGATGGTTGTGTGCTATGCAGGAGAAGCTCCAAACTTTGAAAAAAAATGACACATGAGAATTGGTAAACCTATCAGGTGGGAAACATGTCGTTGGATGCAAGTGGGTGTACACTGTCAAGCAGACTCCAGAAGGTAAGGTGGAAAGGTACAAGACGAGACTGGTGGAAAAAAAGGATATAGTCAGACTTATGATATTGACTATGATGAGACTTTTACTCCAGGAGCGAAGATGGGTACTGTGAGAATGTTGATGTCGTGTGCTACCAACTTCAACTGGCCACTACACCAGTTAGATGTCAATAATACATTTTTACATGGAGATCTCAAGGAAGAGGTGTACATGGAGATCCCGTCGGAATGTGTCACACCACAGTCAGCCGAGAAAGTGTGTAAATTGAAGAAGTCATTGTACGAATTGAAAGTCTCTGAGAGCATGGTTTGACAGGTTCAGAATGATTGTTTGTGGTATGGGATATAAGCAGTGTAGTGGGGATCACACTTTATTTTACAAGCATGACGGACATCGTATCACAATCCTTGCAGTCTATGTTGATGATATTGTGATTACTGGTGATGATGAGAAGGAGATCCTGCAGTTAAAAGGGAAACTTGGAAAAAAAATTGAGGTTAAAGATCTGGGGCGGTTAAAATACTTTCTCGGAATTTAAATTGTAAGGTCGATGAAGGGCATAGTGCTATCGCAGCGGAAATATGCTCTAGATCTCCTCTCAGGGACATGAATGTTAGGTTGCAAGATTGTCAGTACACCAATTGAATAGAATCATAAATTGTGTGCCGATGCAGGTGATCCGGTGGACAAGGAGCAGTATCAGAGACTGGTAGGTCGACTCATTTATCTGTGTCATACCAGACCTGATATTACTCATGCTGTAAGTGTGGTGAGTAGGTACATACATAATCCCAGAGAATAACACATGGAAGTTGTTCGTAGGATACTCAGGTATATCAAAAGAAGTCCAGGGAAGAAACTATGATTTAAGAGAAATAGACACTTGAGAATTGAAGGCTACTGTGATGTTGATTGGGTTGGTTGTGTGAACGATCGCAGGTCTACGACCAGTTATTGTGTACATGTTGGAGACAATCTTGTAGCTTGGAGGAGCAAGAAGCAAGACGTGATTGCCAAATCTTCAGCTGAGGCTGAGTATAGGGCTATGGCATTGAGTCTGTGTGAGATGATGTGGGTGAAGAGTTTGTTATCTGAGCTGTGTTTGTTTAGAGGAGAACCATTGCAATATGGTATGATAGTAAATCTGCAATCAATATTGCAAACAATCCGGTCCAACATGATCGCACCAAGCATGTGAAAATTAATCGGTTCTTCATCAAGGAGATATTGAATTCATGAGTTTTAAATTTAAACTGTGTAAAATCTGAAGAGCAATTAACAGATTGTCTAACAAAAGGGCTGGGTTCTAAAGAATATGAAATTTTCTACAACAAGATAGGGATGATCAATATCTATCGCCCATCTTGAGGGAGTATTGAATATAAAAAAATATCAATTAATATCAATTAGTATTAATTAGAGAAATCAATTAATAATTCTCTAATTAATAGTTTTCTAATTATAATTCTATCATAATCAATATATAAAGGTACAACCACTCTAATAGCTAACCCTAATTTTATTCAAATATCTCTTCTTTAATTAGATTACCGTTTCCATTCAAGACATAAATGCCAAAATCAGGTTGTAGCTATTCCCGAGACTAAAATGTTAGGCACCGAAGTACTAAACAGAATACCCCTGAAACTAGTGTTTGTAAAGAATGATTTTCTTTTTTCTTGCTCCCAATTTGCAACTGTTTTATTAAAAATAATAGAGAAATCGTAATTAGTTGAAATTTCCAATGTCATTTTTAGTTCCCAAATTGATCATAGTGTATTAAAATTTGCAAAATTATAACAAGGTTCTAATACTGAAAAAAATGATGCATTTTACTAAAATACAT
>CAXKVV010001081.1:0-29086 GCA_964058805.1 Schoenoplectus triqueter | reverse complement strand
ACTGTCCATGATTCCTTCTGACAGTTGTAGCTCACCTTGAACTGCCCAAAAGAAGTGGGAAGAGAGTTGAGAGACAAATAGACTTACATATCTTCCGATATGTCCAGTTTATGTGCCTTCAATTTTGAAACAGTATTCATCATTTCAAGAATGTACTCCTTGACATTATTTATGTCATTGTACTTCATTGTGCAGAGTTTGTTTAACATAATGTCTATTTCAGCCTTCTCATTCCTAACAAACATCCGCTCAAGTCCTTAAGATAGTCCAAGGCTATAGTGGAATCAGAAACAGGTCCCCTAAAATTTTCAGGAATGGTCCTTTGCATGACCTTAAGACACAAGCGATTTGACCTCATCCACCGTGCATGCACATTCTGAACATTGTCAGGACTATCTGTAGTAGGTACATGTGGTTTAGCCTGCTGTAATGCTATGTCTAGGTCAAGATATCCAAGAATAATCTCTAAGGTATCTTTCCATTCCTTGTAATTAGAATCCGTCAGAATCAGAATGCTATTGATGCCGACAGTAAGATCTGTAATCTTTGCTGAAAAATATATACAATATAACGAATCAAATGTCTGAATTATAATATTAAATCAAAATAAGACATATTTCATCAACTAAGTATCCTCAAATAATAAATGTTCTTTGGAATCAATTATTATTCTAAGATAATTAGACATAATAATGATATATAACAGTCCATTTGATGTCAATTAGTCAATCTTTCTTTGGGTCAATCAACTAATCACACCTAAAACTTACTCACCATTACCTATATATTACTACAATCTGTTTACATATAATAAGTGATTGTTGTCTTTCCTTTGGGACTGTCCAAAAATCAAATATTGTATGTATATACTCCGTATACAAGTCTTGAAAAATAATTAACGCCAATATAAGAGCTTACTTTGGTAAAATAATATTTTTGTTAATTATTTCAAAAATATATTTTATCTGAAGCCTTCATAATGATTTATCATTATCCAAATAAATTCTCAAATATGTTGGCTTAACCTAAATATCAATTCATAGATTCATGCAATCAATACTGAATAAACAACAATCAACATAATCAATTCATAAACGAGATAGTATGACCCAAGACATGATGATCTCCTTCGTAAGAATGCTCTTCATAAAACCATCATCATATTTCTTAATGTAAATCTCTCATTCTTACCAAATTACTATCCTAATAATAAATAAAAATTATATAAATCATAAAGATGATACATATATTATGTGACATGCAAGTCACCAAAATAAAAATAATTAATTGACACGTTAGGCCGCTTACACACATCAATCATTCATGCATTACAAGTTTCATACAAGACAATAGGGTCATACTATCTCATAATCATTCTGCAAAAAAAAAGTTAGGCATAAAAATACAGAACGAGCTTCCTAACTGCGGCGGTCCCGCCAAATTAAAAAACCGCCCGTTCACATAACCGACAATATTTTATCTTGACATGATTCAAAAATAACCGCAGCGGAATACAGATCAGAAATTCATATTTTCTTAACAGAATCATGTAATAAAACAGTTAATCATATACAATTCGGAAATTACTATGTTGACCAATCAGTTTCTGAAATATTTCTGGATTATGATAAACTGATAAACTTGATTTTCTAAATCAATTGTCAATCTTGGTTTAAATTTATGAAAGTTTCATATCTAACAAACAAATCTATAAATTTCTGAACTATTCATAAACTATTTGATTAAAAGTACAGATTCAATTATAGAAATATGAATTTCTGAGAAATTTTCGAATCGGTCATTAGATCTTAACAGTTCAACTAGAGTAGGCTTTGATACCAATTGATAAAATTTTACTGTATGGCCGTGATCCTCTAGTGAACCCCAAACATAAATTATATTATCTTGATCCATGCTGTCGCTCTTCCAGAGATACATAACACCGTTGATCACCAGACTCCTTTAGCCTTACAACGATCTTCCTCTAATCCGATGGAGCGATTGAGAGGACCGGCGCCGACAATTTCTTCTCTTTCTGGAACTGTGTTAAGAGAGAGAGAGAGATGAATCTGTTTGGAAATGAAAGGGTGGCAGAAAGTGGGGAAAAATCAGAATCATTTCAAAACCAACAGTATCCATATATATATGGACGTCCATATAACTGAGTGCAGTTATGACTTAACGGGTCCATATTGGATCCAGATTCTCTCTTAACGGGTTCATTGCTTAATCAGAAAAGCTATCTATAGTTGTGTTCTCCAGGGACCAATAACATAATTGTATTATTATCAGACTTTATATAATTCAAACAATCACTAAATCATAAAGTCATTAATACACATTCTACACATTAAAGGGTCCACTTCTTATTACATATAATAAATTCGATACAGAATTTGATCACTACATTACAGATATAATTTGACAATCCATTATATAATATATATCTATTATATATAAATCTATATATATTATAATTAATAATAATTAATTCCAACAACTGAAAGACATTGTATCAAAAAAGATAACACCTCCTCTATTCTCAAGGCCCATGGACTGAAACATACAAAAAATTGGCACGTGACATAACAAGGTGAGTCCATAGCAAAAGAAGAAATGACAAAAAGGGACCTCAAATCTAAGCCCATCCGAAAGCATCTACGCATTGGTATGCGCGCTGAGTCGCTGAGCAGTAGAGAAGCTTAATTTCGTAAAGCAGTCCAGTCTAGACCGTAGCCCCGTAGGGCCCGTACTAAGGATAGGCGACAGCGAATAAAATCAGAGATTTGTGGGACCTGTGAAATGGCTATTATCTTGACTAAGCAATCCAATTCCCTCCATTTTCCACAACAATTGGAGATATCATGCCAGGTGTTGCTCCGATGATATTTGTGAAACTGGACATCCCCGTTTTCATTCCTCTATCGGTAGAAAGAAGACTGAGACCGACTGTTGGTTAGAGTGTTAAAATAACCCGTTCGGATCAGATCCGATCCGGCTTATTTGTGGCCGTGATTCATTCCGATCCGATCCGCGTTCAAACCCATCAGACACTTGACTCGTTGGAACTGGCGGGTTTAGCACAGGCACAGACAAATTTTTTTGAAAAAACCCGTGCTAGACCCGACTCGTTTTGCACCCGTCCCGACCCGACCTGCCTCGCCTAACCCGTGATAACCCGCCCTCGACTCGGAAAACCCGTGAAAACCCGATATCCTGGCAAATTCAAAAAAATACAAAAAATACGGGAAAATATGGAAAAATTAATTTTTTTGTCAAAATATATTATAGTTATATAATTTTTATATTTTTAATAATTATTTTTGAAAATTTTGGATTTTTTTAGAATTTATTTGGATTTTATTGGGTTATTTTTGAATTTTGAAAAAAAAAAAAATCCGCCGACTCGTTCCGTTTCTAACCCGAATGCCTCATCCTTGGATCCGACCCGACAGATCTAGGACGGGTCGCGGCCAAACCCTCCAAAATAAATCTGTCCTAATCCGTCTCGTGAAAACTCATTGACCCGTCTCGCTAAAACCCGCCAACCCGTACAAACCTGTCCCGCCAGACCCGATCCGTCCCGTTTTTAATACACTACTGTTGCTTTACAAAACTCTGCTGAGTGCTGAGCATGCTTCTTTCTAAGTCGCTCAATTGCTCGTGTTCATCACTCCTCTGATCGACGTCCGCCGCCATCGCTGCACACAGAACGCTATATATCCGTACGACTGGATCTTTCGCCATGGCATCTACCGACGACAGCCGCCTGAAGCGGATCGCCTCCTCGATTCGTGTCATCCCTGATTTCCCCAAACCCGGTAAGTTAAAATCGAAAATTTGGCACCGACGAGCTTAGTATGTTGTAAATTTGTATCTGATTTTTTTGGTGGGCTGGAACAGGTGTGATGTTTCAGGATATAACGACACTGCTGCTTGATCCGCAAGCTTTTAAAGATTCCATTGATTTGTTCGTGGAGAGGTATAAAGACAAAGGCATTGCTGTCGTTGCAGGTCAGAAATTGTTACTAAGTACGGATACTGGTACACAGGATGTATAGTCTGATAATTGGTTTGTTTCGGAATGGAATACTTTTATTCATTTTAGGTTTACTAGGTACATAATCTTGCTTTTATGCTTCAGGCCAGAAACTTATGTTGCTGGGTTTACAGTGCCAGTATTGATGCATTATGGTGTATAGTCTAAATATATGATGCCGGAAAGGTTTTCTATGTTCACTGTGATCAGAATGAAAAATAACTGAGAATTCAATCAAATAGAATAGATTTGAATGGAATGGAATAGAGATGATTTCTAATTGAAATTTGTTGATCGGAATGGATCATCCATAAACAAGAATCAATTCTCATTTCATCGAGCGAGAATCCATTCCGATCAGGGGGGTTATGTTGGGGTCTTTTGCAGAGACTGTCTCAGCTTCGATTAACCTCTTATACTACCAGAAGCCTAACTCAAACCCAGATATCCAAAGGAACTATTAACTTCAAGTACTAGAACGTATCTTATACTTATTTTCTTTGTTCATAATGGGCTGCACTATTTTATTATTATACCCATACCTTGTCTGACTGCTCAAATACACAGATCATTAGCAGAGTACCAACATATTAGAGGCTAAGAGCTGACCATTTTATGTTTTGTATCGAGAATCAATTCATTACTTGCAAGTCTTAAGATGTAAACTTTAATCTGAAAACAGGTATTGAGGCGAGAGGATTCATATTTGGGGCTCCAATAGCCTTAGCCATTGGAGCCAAGTTTGTGCCCATGAGAAAACCTAAGAAATTACCTGGTAAATTTACTTTGATTGCTTTTGAAATTTGAATGTTTCACTAATTTTATAATGAACTCAAGCATTTTTTACTAAGAGCATAATCTGTGAATTGGTTAATTTTGGTATATGGAAATTTCAATTTTTTTACTTGGCTATTCAGTGAATATATAAGATTAATTTTCTAGCAGGTGTGCATTTCTTTTTCTATGAAATATATTGTAAAATTTAAAATGAATTTTCTACATATCCTAGGTGAAGTAATTTCTGAGGAGTACTCGCTGGAATATGGTACAGATATAATGGAAATGCATGTGGGGGCAGTACAGCCTGGAGATCGGGCTCTTGTGATTGATGATCTTATTGCCACTGGTGGGACCTTGAGTGCAGCCATTCGACTTCTAGGTTGTCTATCCTCTCTTTTTGTACCATAAACTTGTTAACAGTTCTGTGATTTTTGTTAAAATCATGTAATATTTTAGAGAGGAAGTCAACAAGACATGAGAAAGCAAAATGCAGCACACAAAATTAAAATTGGCACTAAAATTTGGCTTCTTATAATGTCAATGCTGTTAGTGACGTGCAGTTTAACAAAATGCTCATATTGTTCTCATTAGTGTATGTGTGAACTTTTTTGTTGGCATTGGGCTTATGTTATCATCACCTATCTGTTTCGGTATATTAAAATGAGATTTTATTATTTTTGTTATAGAGCGTGTTGGTGCAGAAGTAGTTGAAAGTGCTTGTGTTATTGAGCTGCCTGAGTTAAAGGTAAGATTTTATCATGCGCACTAAAAATTATTAAAGGCAACTCCCTTTGAAGTCTTACTCTTTTCAATCAAAATTCTTTCAAATTTTTTTATCATATAGTATTAGAAGTAATATATGGATATTTGTTAGCACGTTATAAACAGTAAGATTTATTTTCCAAAAGAAAGATATTTGAATGTTCATTTAATCTAAAACATATTTATTTCATATATACTTCAGATCATCCCAGAAAAAATAGCATTTCAATGTTACTTATAGATGTAGGAAATTAATATTGATGTGCCAAAATTTTCAGGGGCGAGAAAGGCTAGGAGATGGGCCCCTTTTTGTACTTATCAAAGCAAAAGGAGTCTAAGCAAGATTGCCATTGAAGTATATTTATGAATTTTTATATTATTCATCAGCTTTTAGCAAACACTATGGTGGATTAATTTGTATCAAGGGAATATAGTTTCCCCATCTATTGTAGCATTTTATATAGTGATTTGCGATATTATTCCCTAACTTGTATCAAGGGAATACATAAGAGAAGGATTTATCCTCGCTATTAAATAACTCCATTCTCTCCCTTCACGGTGTAACAATCTATCTACTTCTCTACTCTTATATTAAGCTATGCTAGGCAGTGTAGTTGTTCTGATCTCGGAATTACTAGGATTAAATTTTGTAGATCGTGGAGGTTCAAATCAAATGATCTTAAGATGGATTTGGTCTGAACCATTGCTGCATATGTTCTCCATTTATGTTTATGTGGTTCATGTGGTTCATCACCGCATGTATAATAGTATGAATTCACATATTTCATAGCATGATATTTTCAAAAAAAAAATTATCGTATTGAACATATAAAATTAATTACATAATATATTTCATACAAAAACTTAAAATTATATTAATATCTTATTATTTTTTGTTATTTTATATTTTTTTTTTGAAAATAAATAATTGACTTGAATATTTTAAGAACTTTTTAAAATACATACTCATATATTAAACTAATATGTACTCAAATATCGTATACATATTGTATAATAATTAATCACATAAATATTAAAATTGGTATTTTAAAACCTTGATTTGAACGTGTAGTCTTAATCCCAAGACAATGCACAGCCTGTGATGTAGGTTCTCTACTTTGCACTCCTCTCTTCCTGTCGCCTCTTTCTAGAAGTCCATCTCTCCCTGCATTTCTCAGAAATGTATCTCTCGCCTGCAACTTCTATCACTGCCTAAAATCCTGAATTAGATAAAACAATCATCCAAAAGGTGATCAATATTTTTTCTCGTCTTCTCAATAGACATCTCCATACAACGTTGGATTCTACATTTAATTCAATTTGCATTACTTTCTGCTAGCTTTTCATAGCATTACTATCAAAATTGGAGCAAAAATACCCAAAATTGACATTTTTTTTTAATTTTCAGGTTCACTGCTTTTGGGAAGTGTGAGTTCCTACTTCCTGCAAATCTTTCTATTTAATTTATATTATGTTAGTTCCTAGAAACAGTAATTTCGGACGATTGAGAAAGGGGCACATTAAAAACTTATTTAGTTTGAGGGGTCTGTGTAATAACGAAAATCCAAACATTATTTGCATTGAAGTTCTGACGGTGCTAGAAAATGTTATGTATCTTTTCAATACAAGTTCTGTCGGTTACTCGGTTCAAAGAAAACAATTTGTGTTTTTCTTACTATTTTTTTTAAAAAAAGTAAAAAGAATGGCACAGGAAAAGACTCCTTGTAGTATCCCATGCGTCTTCACTGTTTTCAAATCCACCATTATTCCAAGTCTCTTCCCATTTGCACGGAGAACGAACAGATCATTCGATTCATTGCTAACCCACATTAATTTATTTCGATATAAAATGAGATTCACCACTTTTTCTGTCAACTATTTCCTGCTTACCATTATCTCCTTTCTCATAATTTGTCACTTTCTGCTCATATACATACACATGGAGTGCAAAACTGAAGAGCCAGTGATTGGTATTGACCTCGGAACAACGTATTCATGCGTGGGTCTGTGGCAGCAGCAACATAACCGTGTCGAGATCATTGCCAATGATCAGGGAAACCGTACTACCCCTTCTTGTGTCGCCTTCAAAGGTTGTGAGAGGCTTGTCGGTGAAGCAGCAAAGCATCAAGAGGCCCTGAACCCCACAAATACTGTTTTTGGTACACATGACTTAAACTATTACCGTGTTTACTAATTACTCTTTACAATCTACATTCAGTCTTTCAATTGTATAAGCGGTATATTAAAATTGAAGCCTATATATTTATATATGGTCATTTTAGTGAGGAGAGGATACATTTTTTTTTTCTTTTGTAATTATATGCCTCATCATTCTGTTGAACAGATGATGTACAGCGCCTTTTCTTCACGTATATATACATGCTGAAGTAATTTATTTTGATAATTGATGAATAAATCACATGTAAGGGTTCCATAGATACAAAAATGATCAAATTATTTATCCAATACAAAATCAACAGTCTATATTTAAATTATTTGATGGAATATAATCTCAATCTCAAACGGGATCAATTTTTTGGCTGTCCCATCTATGTAACAGAGAACAACTAGTTGCGTGATGTAAGTGTAACTTTTTCCATGGTTATTACTTATAATAACTTCTATTGTCGTTTCTTTGGATGGTGAAATAGAAATTTGTAACTCAAAGTCAGTTTATTACTTTATTTATTTTATTCTGTCTGTTGCAATTTCAGGTTGTGCAACGAAATGAAAATTGTTTTTTCATGGTCATGAGAGATTGCAAAATCATGAAGCACTACATCACCTACACAAATAAATGAATTGGAGGAAGAAAAAAAGAAAAAAAGTTACTTTAGAGAAACTAAATTTGAAGTAAACAGATATGATAAGCATATAAGTCTTATTAGTTGATAAACAAAAGAGCAATGAGGCACTGTATTCTTCATATCAAGCAGTTTGTTTTTTAATAACCAATCTGTATGACTTTTTCCTCACAGCTGTGAAACGCTTGATTGGAAGAAGATTCTCTGATGATACTGTCCAAAATGACATCAAGCTATGGCCCTTCAAGGTTGCTACCAGTGTTTTTAACAGGCCAAAAATTGTGGTCTGCTTCAAAGATCAGGAAAGGTATTTCGCACCAGAAGAGATATCCTCCATGGTGCTCATGAAGATGAAAGATACTGCTGAATCTTTTGCTGGCGCTGAAATAAAAAATGCTGTAATCACTGTTCCTGCTTATTTCAATGATGCACAACGCCAGGCCACAAAGGATGCAGGACGGATAGCAGGCCTCAATGTAATGCGCATCATAGATGAACCTACTGCAGCTGCTATAGCATATGGTTTTGGCAAGGAAAGCGGCTCCAGCGTGCAAAAAAATGTGCTTGTGTTCGACCTTGGCGGTGGCACCTTTGACGTCTCAATACTTTCTATCAAAGATGGTGTTTTTGAGGTAAAAGCCACTGCTGGAGATACACATCTCGGAGGCGAAGATTTTGACTGCCGAATGATGAAGCACTTTATTGATGAGTTCAGAAGAAAGCACGCAAAGGATATCAGTGGAAACCCTCGTGCTTTGAGCAGGCTGAGGACTGCATGTGAGAGAGCAAAGAGAATGCTCTCTACTACTACTCGTACTGCTGTTCAGGTTGATTGTCTTTTTGAGGGCATTGATTTTGACTCGTCCATCACCCGAGCACGATTTGAGGATCTTAATTTAATCCTCTTCAGGAGTTGTTTGGAGACTGTCAAGAAGTGCCTTGAAGACGCAGGCACTGCCAAAGATAGCATTGATGTGGTGGTGCTCGTAGGCGGTTCAACTAGGATACCGAAGGTGCAACAACTTCTCCAGGATTATTTCAATGGCAAAGAGCTTTGCAAAGGCATCAACCCTGATGAGGCTGTGGCTTATGGAGCCACTTTACAAGCAGCCAAATTAAGTGGCCAAGGCACCGAGGACATCAAAAGCCTTGTGCTAGTTGATGTCACCCCTCTTTCCCTTGGCATAGAGACCAAAGGAGATGTACTGACCGTTTTAATCCCAAGAAACACACCAATTCCTGTCAAGAAAGAAAGCATCTTCACGACATGTTCTGATTTTGCACCGGCTATCCAAATTAAAGTATATGAAGGGGAGAGAGCCAGATCTGAAGATAACAACCTCCTTGGTCACTTCACCCTTGATGGAATCCTCATCGCCCCACGTGGTGTGCCCAAAATTAATGTCTGTTTTGAAATTGATGCAGATGGCATACTCAATGTAACAGCCGAGGACACTTCTACTGGTCAGAAGCGACACATGACCTTGACAAATGGAGATAGGCTGACTAGGGAAGAGATAGAGCGTATGATAGAGGATGCTGAAAGATTCAAGGATGAGGATGAGGAGTACATGAGAAAAGTTCGTGCCAGGAACAAACTCGAAAACTTCGCATATGCATTGAAGAATTCAGTCAAGGAGAGAAAGGTCGTTAAAAGCGTGTCACACATGCATAGGAAGTATGTCAAGGATGCTGTCAAGCTCGTTATCAAGTGGCTGAAGCGCAAGGAGCTTCTTAGTGAATATGTGTATGAGAAAAAGTTGGAGGAGCTGAAAGAGCAATGCTTTCCCCATATTGCTAAACTGTACCATGAGTACAATGGTGACTTTGATAATGAAGATGATATATTTGCTAGAATGGACCTCTTGAGAATTGGTTATTTTACCCTCAAGAAAACTGAGGAAGAAGAGGGTGAGATGACTGATTATTAACTGCTAAATTAAACTCTTTTGCGATCATTAGGCTTCTGTAATTTCTTATATCTGAGAGAACTTTATATGTTTGGTATCTTATCAGAGTTCAGGTTTATCATCTGGTAGTCAATTAGCGTCTTTTGCTTTTTCTTTTCTTTTTAATGCATGTGTTGGACGTACTTGGTTTGCCCAGAACGATTTAATGGAGTACTATGTACTGTATGCTCACTAATGAACCAATCCATGTGTGTTAAATGTTGAATCATCTCTTTATTCGAAGATAAATCTTAATTTTATACAGTGAACTTGTATTTTGTTTTGTTCATTCTGGAAGCAAAATACTACGTCAGCTTGGTACCGGTGGACTCATTGATGCTAAAGGCCTAAAATGATTAGAGTTTGTATGCATGTACGGACTGTAACAAGCATAATTCCTATTTCAATTTCTGCCATGCTAACTCAAAGTTAGCCCTGTTTGTAGAATTTGGAGGCCGGAAGTAGTGAACCTGTGAAATAGTACATGTTATATCAAGAAATTAAGAACTTTTTTATTACTTGAAATAAAAGATTGAATACTTGTACAATTAATAACATTTAAATATGATGACTGTTATAATTGTTATGTTGGTTGTCATTGGTAGAACTAAACTAAAATAATATAACAGTATAAGGCTGTAACATTAATATGAAGTCACTTGGACAGATTTATCATTAGGAATAAGACGGCGGTAATCAGTGTCGCTGCCCACATGAACCTTCCTACAATTGCCTTCCAACTTGGCCAAAAGTCTAGAAATATCTTCCTCTACATCCTATCCTTTCATCATTCACGAACAAAAAGAAAATATACATCAGTAAATGAATGAATGTAATACAGCACATGCAATGCCCATAAATGATGAGATGAAGCAGACCTGATTGAGCTCCTCAGGAGCTCTATTACTTGTGGCGACAAGCACGGTACCTGTGCTCAATAATCTGCTTAATATTCCTGAAAATGCCAATACTGCAAAAACATCTACAGTCTGTTTAGACCAAGAACAAAGGATTATTAAAGCACTAGTAGTTAATCTTGTCCATAAGAAAAATTGCATTTGCAAAAGGTCAGCACCATGTACAAACCTGTATCTCATCAAAGCAAAGAAGACTAGGACCACATGTTTAGAGAGTCTATCAGTTAGGAACTTATCAGCAACAGCAGAAAGAATGCCTTTGAACCTCTTGCTGATACTTCTTTTCTCCTATATATCAACCATTCTTTAACCTTTGCATCTAAAGGAAGGCTAACTCTCCACCTGAACCCCCCCCCCCTCCCCACCCAAGTTCTCATTAGTAGCTTGCTCTTTGTCCTCTCTTTCATTTCTCCACACCCCGTGCATGTGTTCATGTATCTCTAGAATAGCCTATACATACATTGACACTGTTATAGACAGAGATACACAACTTCTAGAACAATTAGTTAAAAGTTTGAAACTGCCACAATCTGATTTAAATTAAACATTGAAAGTTCTTAATTTACCTCATGAAAGTGAAATCACCTCCTATGTTGAACAATACCTTGGGTAGCACCATAAAACATGTCTATAAGCATCGTCTTCCCTATCAACAAAGAGAAGGGATTCAATTATCATCAATTTGGTGTCACATCGGTGTCATTAAAATTAAATAATAAATAATTATTATTTAAATTCTTAAATAACAAAACTAATTGAAGGAATATTTTGTAAATATCATCTTATATATGTATACAAAAAATTATATCATTTCGATATTATTTATATAGACATCAAGCGTTAATAAAATCAACGGATCAAATTGTACAATTTAGACACGTTACTTGATGACTATCCAAATAAAGTCATTTTTTTTATTTTTCATAATACATACAATTGAGATGATATAGAATACATCTAACGGTTCACATTTTTAAATTTATACATAAATAAATAAATAAATAAGCACCATGGACATCAAAAAAATGATAATTAAATCACTTCTCATCAACAAAAGTGCTAGATTGATCACCACTATTGTAAAGTTGAAGCAAAGCAATAGACAGATATAACATAATAGCATAGAAATGTACCACTGCCGACATTTCCATATAGATAGATTCCTTTAGGAGCAGTGGGTAGAAGAGGCCTATTACCAACCATGCTATCTCATTTCTTCTCCAGATTTAAATATGACACCATTTTCCCAACTCCAGGCTCCACTGGCCCCCTCCTAGTGTTCACACTTCACAACATATTCATCTTTCATTTAGTGTCCAGTTCAATTAATTTGATGCACTGTTCTGGCTCTTAAAAAGAGTAACAACAACAAGAATTAACTGATACCTTGACATCCACTTGCCAAGGAAGCCATTTTCATTTCGATCTTTCCCTTTAATCCAAACACCACCCTTCTGTTTAATCTTGGCCTCTTCTAAAAGAAGGCGACGTCTCTCACTTTCTCTACTCTCCTCTCATCTTGTCATCTTTGCCTGTACCCAAAATATCTTGTTAACGGAGCATGCTCTTCATGGACTTTATCTATAATTAGTGATGACTTACAAAATTTTACACAAATGGATAAATTAATTAACATTACATGGTAGCCTTCCATATCTATTTCCTACTGGCAGAGACTTCCCAGTAAATCATCCAGCTCTGTAGCAACCCTCTCTTGATGTATGTCATCTTGAAGCTTGTCTTGTCTGACCATCATAAATAAACAAAAATTGCAAGAGTTTGATCTGACCAACAATAGCTTGTTTTTTGTTTTTGGTGATTGGTCCGCAGAAATGATTAGTACGATGACAGGACCAGACTGCAAAATGCAAGAAAAATTCAAGGGCCTATTGGTAAAATAAATTATTAAAAATAATGGAAGGGCTGATACTGAAACAGATTGCCGTACCTGGCCCTTGGAGCAGAAAGAGAGGATGGGGATCCATGGCACAAGCGACGAATTAGTCTCTAAATATCTAATATAATTTTTGAAAATTTTGATCAAAGCAGAATTAGTCATGAAGTAATTAATCAATGTTTGTATATGAAAGGATTTCACTTTTAAAAATCAGATAGAAATACTTAAAAAACCTCAAATATTCAATGTAGCTTTAATTTTTTTTTCATATCATGCAATTCATTTGAGTTGCTTAATGTGATTCATATATTGAAAAATAAAAAATATAATTTATATGGTGTATATTTTATTTTTTTTAATTCTTTTTACTATTTTTGGATTCCAAAATATAAAATTACAAAAGGCGAGTTTTAAATCATTTATATTTTATCTATATTACAAAGTTCTATACAACAAAAAAAAAAGTATATATAATTATCTAACTCTGAACTAAATGTATATCCTTATAAGAACCATCTTAGATCAAGAGAGAAAGGGATGTGAATTTTTAATTAGCCCATCTCGCATGCAAGCATATTTGTGTTGAGCTAAGATGACCAACCCTCCACTAATGTAATATTGACACGCATTTCAAATATTGGTACCTCTAATAAATAATTGTATTAAATATGATTAATAGTCTTTAATAGACTATCAAATGATAATAAAATTACATAAAATTTGAATAACCATCAATATATAAAAACACATCTATATATTTTTTTTCATTTTTAAGAAATTTTCATATTTATTAAGAAATTCATTATAAAAATTATAAAAATAACTCATTTTCAACCGATCCCCACCGTAAAAATATTTAGAACATTTTGGACATTAATCAACGTATGTTATGAAGATTTTCTTTCTTGGAATTCCATCTTTCACGTCTTCTTAAAAGCTCCTTGTTTTAATGGATTTGTCACAAAAGTTGTATACTAAATAGGTGTCAGTTGGGCTCTATTAAAATTTACCAAAACCTACCAAATCAGTCATGTAGGAAAGGAAGGCCCAGCCCATGGAATCCCCGGTAGTTTCTGGCTCGGGTCGCGCGCGTGATGGAATCATCCGATCTGTATTGAGATGTTCGTCAATTTTAAAGGAGACTGTGAATTTAAAAGCTATCGTGCACGCTGCATGTATACCGCGCTGTAGCAAATTTATATCCAACAGAATTTCTTTCAAAAAAATAAAAGTATCCCGACCCGATCCCACCCGACCAATTATCAGCTCTAGTTAAATTAGACGACTACTCAATATGCCATGCGGCTTACTGTGGGGCCCAGGAGAACTTCGTTTGGCTACGCTGGAGACACGTTGACGCGCCTGTTTGTTGCGTTGTTGGTTGGTCTTAGTGTATTAAAATCGGGACGGGTCGGGTCGGGACGGGTTATGGCGGATCGGCGGGTTTTGACGGGACGGGTCGGGATGGGTCAACGGGTTACGGCGGGGCGGATTAGCACGGGTCTAATTCGGGGGTTTGGCCGCGACCCGTCGGGTTGGACAGGTCGGCGGGTCGGGACGGTGCGGGTCCAACGCCGGGGCGGGTCGGGACGGGTCGGCGGGTCAAAAATTTTTTTAATTCTGAAAAATCCAAATAAATTCTAAAAAAATTCCGAAAAATTCAAAAATAAACACTAAAAATATTAAAAATATATAAAAACTTATATTCTTGACCAATAAATTTTATTTTATTTATTTTGTCTTTTTTTCAAAATTCAAAAATAATCAAATAAATTATAAAAACCGTAAATAATTATTGAAAAATTAAATGATATGACTTAAAATAAATTGAAATAAAATTTTAAATGATATAAAAAATTTATTTTATTTTGTTGTCATTTTTTTTCAAAGTTCAAAAATTGAAATAAATTATAAAAAAATATAAAAATTGAAAATAATTATTAAAAAATTAAATAAAATCTTAAATGATATGACTTAAAATAAATTAAAATAAAATTTTAAATGATATAATAAAATTATTTTATTTTTTTGTCATTTTTTTCAAAGTTCAAAAATAATCAAATAAAATTAAATAAATTTTAGAAAATCAAAAATAATTATAAATAAAGTTACCCTCCTCCTTTATTCCGGGCTTGGGACCGGTTATGTAATACATAGGCGGAGTTCTAACTTTTTATTCGTTAGTAAAGTTTATTGAAAAAAAATCAAATAAGGATTGTAAATACTAAAAAAATTTTAAAAATGGGGGAAAAATATAAAATATAAGTGTTTAAAAATACCATCTAAATATTCGAGTTCATATACCATAGCTCATTTTCGGGCATACCATCTGAGTCTCCATCTGCTTCTGTCATAAATTCACCGGATGATTGTTCTACGGGTGCATGTTGATTACGTTGTTCTGTATCAAACCAATCTTTCAAGCATACGAATCGTTCGAATGTCTTTGCACCCAATCTGCTGCGTTTATTTGTTAGTATCCTATTTGCTGAACTAAAATAGGATTCGGAAGGGACGGTTGACACGGGCACGGCAAATATATCACGTGCCATCATGACGAGAGTTGGATATGCAGTTTCATTCCTCTTCCAATAACCGAGGATGTCAATACCGTCAGGTTTCATACTTCCTAAACAATAGTTAACTAATTCATTCATATTAGTTTGCATTTGTGAGTCGTCATCTTCCTCCAAGTCTCGCAATAATGCAGACCGACTATTGCTCCTAACATATTTAAAAAAAAATAGTCTCACAATATTATAATAATATAATGAGTTTGAATATTGTAAATATGTTAGAATTTAGTACCTAATATTACGAGGATTCGAAGAAGATGGTTGATTCATTTGGTTTGCATGAAGTTGGGTGTTGTATAGGTTGAACATTTCTTCCAATGCAGATGTCACACGTTGTTCCTCCCCGATATGTGGTAAATTTAGATTCTTCTTATACCGTTCAAGCAATCTTATAGTATACTTCTTCTTGAATGAAGGATGAAGACAATTTGCAAGAATTGTAACGAGAGGAACTTCATCCCAATATTTTAGGAATTTCTCTCTCATGGCTTCTATAATTGGTGACAGAGGCGAGTCACTGTGCACATCCTCCGCGATTCGACGAAGATCTATATTCTCAAAATCATGGTACACCTTGAAAAAAATAAAATAAATTAGTAATGAAATAACTTAAAATTTGTAATGAAATAAATACAAGACGAAAAAAACAAACTTTGGATATCAAATAGAGATGTTGAAGCAATTGATGAGCGGATGGTATGTACGAGCATGATAGTTGGACGGTTGCGTTGAAGAAAACTTCTAAAAATGTGTGAAGTTGTTCGAGTTGATCCCATTATTCCATGGAGCATAATAAGGGTAATCCTTCGGGTGAATTACGTAGGATCTCACTTATAGCATGTTTGTATGGAAGGACACGGTGTATCATTCTATATGTTGAATTCCAACGTGTATCTATGTCCCACGGTACTCTTAACTTGCTCAAATTTAATCGTCCACACAAGGCATGAAAATCTTATTTTCTTATATTGTTAGAATAAATATGATGAAGACCATCTTTAAATTTACAAATTAAATTATTGACGGAAGTTGTCTTCAAACCCGCCTTAACAGTTAAACTAAGAATATGACATGCACATTTTTGGTGAAACATTCTATCATCCAAAATTGGGTTTAGTGCACGTGTAAAATAATCAATAGATTTAATATTGTTGCTTGCATTATCAAAAGAAATTGAAAATATTTTGTGCTCTAAATCTCTTTTTAAATTATACTCATGCAATACATTTATAATGGCTTGATAAATAATTTGTGCGGTGTGCGGATAATTCATGGTTCGAAAACTTAATACTTTTTTTTGTAAAATCCAATCATGATCAATATAATGGGCGGTAACACAACTATAACTAAGACTATATTTACCGGCGGTCCATATATCAGATGTAATTGATATTTTATTTGTTGCAACAGCAAATATGGCCAATAATTCACTTTTTCGTTCAACATATTATTTTTTTAACTCAGATATCATTTTGTTATGATGAAACCTTTTGTATAATGGTTGACCACAACCTCTAATTACCAATTGAGCAAAATCGGTACAATATGCCATACTTATTGGTTGTTCTTTTTTCGTTATGTATCAAGCAAACTCATTTAACATTTTTCTTTCGTCATATTTGATAAGAGTTCTAGTACCGTCCGAGTTCAAACAACTTTGTACCATACGGGTATCGGATCTTTCTTGGGGTTCTTCATTTTTTGCTATATATTTATCGGCATGTTTTATAAATTGACTTAAACCATTTTTTATTACATAATTGTACGAAGTTTTGCAATTACTTACCTTACGTCGTTAATTCATCTTAAAGTTTTGGGGGAGCTCTCTTCCTTCTCTTGTCAGCTCCGGATTCGATCGGGGATTCCGGGACGCTTGAGTCGGGTGTTGGTGTGGAACATCCCGCACTCGTTGGATGTAATGGTGAAAGTCCACCACTAATTGTTGCATCGGTATTATATTAGGAACTTGGCGGATATTGATTAGAACTTGACGGAAATGAGGTCGAACCTTGTCCGGCACTAAAGGAAGTGATTTGTGGGTTGTAATTAGGATCAACATGTGGTTGTGATAGATAATATTGTTGTGATGGAATTTGTTGATAATAAGGATGCGGAGGGTTAAGATTTTATTGATAGTATGAGTTCGGAGGGTTAGAACGTGGCATTTCTTCATCAAAAATTTCAACGCTCAATCGATATGCCATTTCTTCGGCATGAGAGGGATTGGGAGATGCCATTTGATATTGCTAAAAAAAATATTAAAAAAAATATAATGAATGCTAAATTGATAAAAAATAATGATAAAAAACAATGTAACAAAAAATAAAGAATATAATAAATAAATGATAAATAAATAATGTAACAAAAAATAAATAATATAACAAAAAAAACTAATTAAAATAAACTAATGATAAAAAAATTAAAGAATATAAAGATTTATTTAAAAAACTTAATCATTAAATAATATTTTATAAAAAATAACTAATTATTATAAATTAAAAATATAAGTAATTACAAAAAAATAAAGAATGTAATAAAAACTAATTAAAAGAAACGAATGGCAAAAAAAGAGTGTAAATATTTATTTAAAAAACTAATTACTAAAAAAAATATAAACTAATTATAAAATATAATATATACTAATAAGTAATAACTAACCTTTTTTTTGTCGGAATCAAAAGATTGTCGAAAGCTCGAAACTTTAAGATGAATTAACGATAAATAATATAACGAATGCTAAATTGACAATAATAATTAAATAACACTAATATAAATATTTTTATTTTTTTCTGGATAATGTAAAAAAATTACTATAATAATATAATTAGAGAATTGCTAATATCAAACGATTAACGAATTAACGAGAGAGAGTTTGGTTTGGAGAATTGAGAAGAGAGATAGAGTGAAGTTGTTTGTGTGAGGATATGAGATGAAATGGGGTGGTATTTATAGGAAAAAAATTTGAATTATGATTTTTTATTTTTTTTCGATTTTTTTTTTATTTTTTTTGAATTTTTTTGAATAACAACGGGTTTAACGGGTCGGACGGGTCGGGTTGGACGGGTAAAGTGGGTCGAGTCGGACAGGTTTGATTCCCGGGTTTTATTCTCGGGTTTTCCGGGTCGGGTCGGGTCGGGCACGGGTTATCCCGGGTTTGGCGGGTCGGGTCGGGTCGGGACGGGTCGGGTCTAGCACGGGTTTTTTTCAATTTTTTTTGCCCGCGCCCGTGCTAGACCCGCCGGTTCTAACGGGTCATGGGTCCGACGGGTTTGAGCACGGGTCGGGTCGCGGTCACGGGTCAGATGGGTCGGATCTGACCCGATCGGGTTTTTTTAATACTCTAGTTGGTCTGATGTTTTGTGCAACTTTCTATATAGTAGCTAGCATAGTTACTAGATTCGCAAATAATTTATTTTTTATTCATAAACGAATATTTTACAAATAATTCATCAATTTAATATATAATATATTTTTTAATTAAAAAACGTTTTATTCGCGAATAATTCGGCAATAATTTGTCAATTTGTATTTTTTAATATATTTTTTAAATTTTAATATTTTAATACATATTTTATTTATATTATATAAAATGAACTATTCCCTAATTATACCCGAATTATGAATTTTTTATCTCACCGAATAATTTCTGAATTTTAAATTTATTACTATGGTAGCCAGTAAGTGAAGATAATTAACGACCCGCTATATTAAAAGTTACAGAGAACGATCGACGCTAGGAGGACCCAGAGATTTTCCTCTTTCGTGAAATCCTCTAAAATCTTTTTACATTATAAATTTTCTTACCCAAGGAAAATTTAAATTTTAGAAGAACTCTCATTGTAAACAATAAACTCTCTTTATCCTTATATACAGCTAGTGAAGGTATTCATAATACATAGTGAAGTTCATATCCACTGTCAAACATTTTCTATGACATAATAATGTGATTTTTTTTGTCTATGATAAGTGACTCACAAAAAAAAACCTATTGTTAAATGTTGGGGGCATCTAAATGAAATTAGCCGATTTCAATACTATGACATCAGATATGTCATAGTTTTATTTGTGAAGGTTTAAGGTTTTATGTGCATAAAATGAAATTTAAGAGCTAGATTCTCTCTAAAGAAAATCATACTTATTGTCAACTTGTCATATGTGGCTTTTGATATTAACCCTAAAATTTTGTAAAATTTTATATCATTCATGTCAAAAAATAGATGGAAAATCCCTTTTTTCTTTTATTTTTCTGTGCTTTATATTTGTAGTTGAGAGGAGAGAAGATTGATCAACTCAAACAAGCAGCATATAGAGAAAATTGTATGCTGGAAAGTGTGATCTCAACTCAAACAAACATTTAATAAGTCTTGCATTGAAATATTCAGCTTTTATTTAGTAAAAGCAGAAACAAATATATCATTGATAATTCTTTATAAATTTATCTCGTATATGAAGGAAAACGATGAAATAAAAAACATATTATCAGCTACTAAAGTCAATTGAACAAATCTCGCACGCATATATTTTGTGCCGATAAACAATGTAAACAATTAGAAATATTATTGCGAATATATTGAACTAGTCAAATTTCTGTTACTGAAAATTATGAATGAACATTACATCGTTGATATATTTCTTGTTAAGAGGTGATTAAAATATATGTATAGCAAATGCGCATGTAATAATTATTTAAACGGATCTAAAAAAAATCTCACGTGTTTAATTATGCCTTTATAGGGCTACAAGCATGGTGGAACCAGAAACAATCGATAGGGGTGCCCGGTTCAAATAAATAGAATATTCGGGTCAAAAGAAAATTTATTTTTTACTGTACGATCTTTATATTTCAGTGAACTGAGGATGTGCCCGAACGCCGACTGACGCCTACTTTGATTCCGCACCGGACCACAAGCAGCCACATTTGCGTAGAAATTAAACCTGAATATCAATCAATAAATTATATATATTGTTGACATCATTTTGCTTTTTGCTTAATACTCGAAGTGATCTACGTAAAGTTGAAATACAAGATCAAAAGGAAAAAATCGCACACAGGACGAATATATATATAGAGAGAGAGAGAGAGGGAGAGAGAGAGATACATGACGGTATCATAGTACTGTTTATCAATTATATACCGTGCGCATATATAATGAAAACGAATCGTTTTAGAACTGTATCCTACTTATTTTCATTGTAGTGAGGTCACATCATGACTTAATCACGATCGGATAATTTGATAAACCGATAACCATAACGCCCTCTGCATGCATGCAATCACAAATATAATGGGTTTATGGATTCACATCTCCTGCCATAACCAGTGGTGCCCCAAAGTTTAAATCTCCACCGTTCAGGCGTTCAACACAGCAAACGGTCCAGATTTTTTATTTCTTTTGTCACCAACAATTTGGATATGCCCGTCTCACGTGACTCGCCCAAATTCACTTTATCTTGTGCAAATTAGATCTGCTTTTCCTTGAGTGTATGTCCTCTCTAATACTCTATAGATGTAGAGTAACCGTTTGTGAATTTAAACTGTCAAATTTATGTAACAGCTGTCCGTAATTAGAAAGATGATGGTTTAAATTCACGGAGCAATTATTTTATATATCCTGTAAAATAATGCACAGAATATGGATTCTCCTCCCCTCCCTCATGCCAGTCTGACAGTCTCCCTCTGAAAAGTATCAGTCCCCTTTCTCGGTTCATCACGGTCACGGGTAAGTTCAGCTAAGAAGGGCTTAGGATAGTATCCTTTTTCGAAGCTGATCACTCGATCAACCATTGATTTGAGTTAGCAACAGTATCGATAAGCCAAAATTAGACATCACTGACAAGCAAAGTCTCCTTCATTAACATTCTTTGATCAACCATTGATTTGAGTTAGCAACAGTATTGATTTGACAAGCAACTTTAACTTTCTGTCTTCAATTTTCTATGAAGTAATAAAGTAAATTTGAGACTTTTGAGGGACCGATTAAAAAAATTCCTGCTCAGATGATTTTCACTTACCTTTCCAAGCGAATTAGAGATAAGACAAATGGTGATCTGTACGATTTTGCTTGTTTCGGAGGTTTCTGTATGATTGGTTGTAGTGGATTGAAAAAATCTATTCGGTCCAATCCGTTTCGGATCGGACCGTACTTTGCCTTGGTCCGGTCCAATGGTGAGCCGGTTCTCCTTAAACCCGAAAATGAACTGTGCCGATCCATGGATTGGACCGTGGACCGGACCGGACCCCCCAATTCGCCCCCCTGCTGCCACATTTTTTTTAATTAAAATGTACTAGACCCCCCAAAGATATCTCAAAGTGTGCAAAAATAAAAAAAAATCATTTTTTTTATCTTTGCAGAAAAATCCGAAAAAAATAACAAAAAATTTTCAAAAATCTGAAAATTTTCCTCCCAAAAATATCTATAAATACAACTCCCATTTACATCTCAAAACACATCAAAATCTCATTCTCCCTCTCTTCTCAATCTATCAAATTCTCAAATTTAATTTTCTTATTCCAAAAAATAAAAAAATAGTTTAGAATTATTATTTTATTGTTAGTCCATTGAAAAAATTAACTAATCGAAGAAGGTAGAAGACTAGAAGGATAATATTCGGTATTCGCCATTTCTCAATTTCATCGTTGCGATAATATTTTCCCTTCAAGGTTAGTTTTTAATTTTAATTAGTTGTAATTTTTATTTATAGAAATTAGTTATGTTATTAGATTTTATTTATATTTTTTTATTTAAAATTTATAGAAATTAGTTTATTTGTAAAATATAATTTTTTATTTGTATTTTTTTTTGTAGAAATTTATTTTTTCTTAGAATATTATATTTTAGTTTTATGTTGTTAGATTAATAGATTTAGAATATTATATTTAATGTTAAATTAATTTTTTTTGTTAGAATTTATTTTAGAATGTTAAATTTATTTTTTAAGTAGAAATTTATTTAGATTGTTGATTTCTTTTGTAAATTTATTTATTATGTTAAATTCGTTTTTTTTGTTAGAATTTTTTTTAGAATGTTAAATTTATTTTTTAAGTAGATGATTTTTCTTATATTTTTTTTATGTAAATGATAAATCATTCTAATCCCGTGGATGATTTTATGCACCGGTTGAGTGTGGATATTTTTAGTAAAGATGTAGTTGATAATACAAACCCCTCATAATATTATCAACAACCACAAACTGACGTTCCATATTATCCCCGACATGCAAACCTCCCACTCCACCCTCAATCAAATTATATACCGCAATATCTTAACTATCAACCTCAACAAACCACTATATTTACTACACCACATCATCCTTAATACGACTCAAATTCCCATGAAATAACTGAAGAAAAAAGAGTTTTATGTTTTCGTATCATGGAATTTTCGTATACTGCACAGATTATTTATCAATCTATTATTAGTGTTTTACAAGAATTTAATTTAAAAAATATTTTTTTTTTCGATTTCATTCGATAATGTTAGTAATAATATAAAGTCAATTGATTATTTTACTCGATCACTAAACCTTATCATGGACGGCAAAATGTTTCATAAAAAATGTGCTTGTCATATTCTTCACCTTACCATTAAAGCGGGTATTAAAACATAAGGTGTTAATGCATTAATTGTGAAATTTAAAAATAGTCTTCACCATATTTTTCAAATAATATAAGAAAATAAGAATTTCACGCCTTGTGTGCCCGGTTGGGTTTGAGTAAGTTAAGAGTACAATGAGATGTAGATATCCGTTGGAACTCGACCTATAGGATGTTTCATCGTTGTTTTCCTTACAAACATGCTATAACCGAAACCTTGAATAACTCAACCGAGGGGATGCATTTGCTTATCTCCGAGGGAGAATGAGACCAACTTGAGATGTTAAAATCCTTCCTCGGTGTCTTCTTCACGGTAATTGTCAAACTATCGTGCTCGTATACACCGTCTACACATGAGTTACTTCATCATTTTTATCGTATATCGAAGGTGAATTATCTTTTTTTTTTAATTTGATTCATTTTAAACTTCATCTTTTTTAATTTTTCATCTTTTTTTTCTATCTCATATTTTTCTATATTATTTTTTCTATCACATTTTATTTTATATTCTTTTTTTTATCTAATCTTTTTTTTTTATATTTTTTTTCTCAAAAGGTTTATCGTGAGATGAAAAATATAGAAAGTTTTGACTCATCTCTTTCTCCAATCGTAGAAGCAATGAAAAAAATATTTCTCAAATATTAGGAGGAAGTATCCGCCGTGACAATTATCGTAAATTGTCTTCATCCATCATTCAAGAAAAAATACACCGTAATGCTTCTTCAAAGGTACAAATAAAATCTACATCTACGCACTAATGAAGAAGATAATCGCGTAAATAACTTATTGGAGGAGATGTTCAACATTTATAACTCCTGACGAAATACTAATAATCATTCTACTACCGATCGCAACATTAGGTATGAATTATAATCATCATTCTTTCTATTACATAATTTATTCACTTATATTGTGTTCATTTTTAATCGTATAGAAGTAATAGTTCATCTGGATTGCTAAATGAGTTGCGAGATGATGATTATTTTGAAGATCAACAAATAAATAATAACGAATTACTGAGTTATTGTTTGGGAAGCATGGAGGATGATCAAATTGATATCTTGAAGTACTGGAAGAGGAATGCAACTGCCTATCCAACATTGGCGATGATGGCGCGTGACGTATTTGCAGTGTCTGTGTCAACCGTCCCTTCCGAATCATGTTTTAGTTCAGCAAACAAGATCCTAACAGATAAACGTACAAAATTGGGTTCAAAACTTTTCGAACAACTTGTGTGCAATAAAGATTGGATTGATGCTGAAAGTCGCATGCAACATAATACCACATTTGAGGCAGCAACATCCGCCATAAAAACTCAAGAAAGCGGTACCAATATCCCCGATATCTCTCTACAAGATGATTCCGACGACCCAATTGACATTCAAGACAACGATTTATGGTATATGCACAACGACTTCTAGGAGTTTGGTATTTCTTACCATATCAATCTTTTTATCTATTTTTAAATATTTCAATTATTTTTTTAATTTCTTTTTTTAAAGAACATTACTAACAAAAAAAAAGTTATAACTCCGCCTATGTTTTTTTAACATAGCCGGTCCCAAGCCCGAGTTAAAGGAGGAGGGTAACTTAAAATATTATCCAAATTTTATTTTATAATTTTTGATATTTTATAATTTTTTGTATTATTTGATTTTTAAATTATTCAAAAATACATAATTATTCAAACTAAGTCAAAAACGATTCTGAAGAAACCCTTTTTCGGCCTGAACCGTTATAACGGTTTACGAATCGTTATAACGGTTTAGAAAGAATAGCCGTTGGATCAAGTCAACTGAGCTGAAACATTATAACGATACACTCTAGTTTCTTTTAGAATATTTCTGCCTTAGAATATTTTTGAGTATTGAGATGAACCGTTATAACGTTTACTGAATCGTTATAACGATTCCCTGGGCAGATGCAATTTTCTTGTTGTTTAAGCTCAATTTATCTTGACCAATGTAATTTTCAACTTTTATTATTTTTTTAATTTTCTAAAATTTTATTTTTTTACAATTTTTTTAATTTTTTAGTACTATTAGATTTTTAAATAATTAAAAATAATAATTCGAATTAGTTAAAAATTATTATTAAAAAAATATGATAAATTATTATTTTTTCAATTTATAAAAAAAAATTCGGACCGGATCGGACCGTGGACCGTCCCGTGGGGGTCCGGCCCCCGGGGGCCAACGGTGGGACGGGTTCGGTTTTTTCGAATTTGGACCGCCTTGGACCGGACCGTATGGACCGTACAGGACCGTGGACCGTGCGGGACCGTGAACCGTCCGGGTTTGGACCGGACCGGCCCGTCTTCAATATTCTAATTGGTTGGCAAGGGGGGTAAGAATATGTATAGGTTTGGTGTTGGTATGGTGAAAGGCAAAGTAGAAGCCTTCGAGTGTTTATGCGAGTATACTGTAGCCGAGATGAGTATCATTCATTTATTAATATAATTTCATTTATTAACTTTACTTTTTAATTTATATAAAAAATATAAAAAATAATTTTACCCATTCGATATTTGCAATTAAATGGTTAAAAATTATTTCGATCCATAACAAAATCACTCGTATATATAATATAATGTTAGCAGTAGCGAAGCTTCGTAAAAAATTAAGACAGAACCAATATATAAAAATAAGATTAGATTTAAAAAATAATAGCTTTTATATAATTTTGAATTGAAAGATTAGGCCACATACCAAAATTGTAAATAGAAGTTTTGTCACTGAGTGTTGGAGATAAATATATGGAACACAAACTATTATGAATGATAGCAACAAACACTTCTATTGGTTCATTTCAGAGAGAAAGAGATGACAAACTCTATTAAAAAACAAATAGATTAATAGTAAAAGGGGCGGAAATAAGGTCAGTGTCAGCGATATCTGAGTTTTTTTTTTGGTTTATTGGAAAATAAAGCTTATAATTTTTTGTACAGTAAAAATATATATTTTTTATGTGAGCACTCTATTTTCTTTGTTCCGGACACCCTATGATAGTTCTGACCCTGATTATAATTAGAGAGAGAACTTTCAATCAGAATTGCTACAGTTCAATTTGATACCTGGAAAAATATAGAACCGATTCTTCTGTTATTTTGAGAGGGATAACATAATTCTATTATCCTGATCAGAGTCATCGGATAAAAAATAAATGCAACTGATGCATGTCGAAGAGAGAAAAAGTGGAAGAGAAGAGAAATAAATCAATCCGCTAGAATCGGTTGCGGAAATTAGGGAAGGGAATGAAGGAAGAGCTTCTATTTTCTTTCAGTTTGATTACTCTGGTTGAGAAGACAAATTCACTCGCCAAGAACTACTTTTCTGCTCGAGGATGGAATCCGACCCGCATTAAATTCGGGTAAAAAAAATAGGTCCATAACCCGTCGGGTCGATTAAATTCGGATAAAAAAAATCTTAACTCATATCTAACCTGATCTGTGTAAAATAATTAAATATTTATTAATTATTTTTATATAATTTTAAATAATTAAATATTGATTCATTTTAATTAGTATATAATTAGTATAAATTTAAGATTTAATTAGTACTAAATCATAAAATTACTTCAAAAAACATAATTAAGCGGGTCAGGTTGGGTCAGATCGGGTTGTTCCGAACCTGACCCGACCCGATTCGGATAAAAAAATTAAATCCATAGCCGATCCATTTATTTTCGAATCATGTCGGATCGGATTAACACGTCGGATCAAATCAGATCGATAATTGACACCCCTAATTCTCACACAAAACATGTGACATTTATGTTTATAGATGGAGCATTCGGGATAAGACTAAGTATCCGGGATCCAATTGTCATTGGAGAATTTATTGATAATTAATTAATAATATTGACAAACTAATAATATTAATGGTCACGACAGTTATTTTTTAGAATATGTTAGAAAAGTTTTGGAAATAAAAAAATTTATAGATGTTACTCGCCTTATAGATTTCTTGTGTATCGATTTTCTTGCAAGTTGAAAAAAATGTTATTCAGTATGAATCATTATAAACTTCATTTAATTTAGTAAATGGTGCGAGTTTTATAAATCATTTTCTTCTATATGATATTTATGACATAAAATTTATATTTTATATTTTCATTAAGCATATTAATTTTTTTCACCTTCATTAAAATCAAAGTCTATTGAGAATCAACCTTTAATTTAGTAATAAAAAATAATATCCTTTGTGTGAAAGGTTACAAGTTCGAAATTCAGATGAAATTTGTTATAAATATTTATAAAATTTGAGGGCTTGATGACTCTCATCTTTCTTATAAAAACAATCAAAGCCTATTTACATGTTGAAATTCAACGGAAAAGTCCGTTGCTAAAAGATAAAATTTTATTTAAATTTAGAAGACTTTTCCTTTTATCTTAAAAAAAGAAGAGAAAGTTCAAGGTATATACCATCGGGACAACGGATTTTTATTTGTATTCTTCTCATGCCACTACAGATAATTTTTAATCTATTTAACATAAGTTGAAAACCTTGTAAAAAAAAAATTTCCCAACTCATCATCGGCCGTTGTCTTTGATTGGGTTTCATTTCTAACTTATCAGAATTATTTGAGATTAAAGACTTTGTTGTTGTTGTTATTGTTGTAGTGTTTGTATAGTAGGCTATTGTCTGTTACATTAAAATAATTTGATTTTTATTTTCTAGCTTTGGTTTATTTTCTTTTAGAGAAGTAAATTTGGTTTATTTATGGTAAGTCATTGTATTTTGTTCGTCACAATTAATCATACAGTCATATCAAAAATGAGTTGAGAGTTGATTTTTGTTGTCCTTTTGATGATAGAGTGCTCGATAGCAGGAAAAAAAATTTGATTCACATCAGGAAGAAATTGAGAGATCATGGGTTTCGCCTACTTTAGATGGATAAAAGAGACTTGACTTTGGAGACGACAAAAAATAGTAACTTGAAATGGACAGATTTACACTTACCAACTTGTTACATGGATATTGAAAGAAAACCGAAAGTCTGAAAATAGTCATTTTTAATTAGGTGACTTCGTTTTAGGTTTTGCCGAAAGAAAATGAGATTATATATATGATTGTCGAACATGAAATGTTTGCTTTACAATTATTAAATTAACAACATAGTCAATTGAAATCAGGTAGGCATCGTTCTCAAGGGTCGGATCGGACTTCTCGAGGACCGGGTCTACGAGAGGGCCGGATTTGATAAGGGCTTTTAGAAAATCAGATTCAAAGGACTTGATTTTTAAGGGATAAATCTGACGCTTAAAAAGTCTAGCCCTTATCAAGCCCTTCGGGTTCTAAGAGCCAGGTGTGGGTAGGGTAAGGGTCGACAATAGTGTTCTAAATTCGTATCATTTTATGTCGTGCCATGTTAAAGCACGTCGTGCCACGTGTCGTGTCATGTCGTGTATTTTTATCTTTTTATATTATTTGTGTTGTGTCGTGTCGTGTCTAAAATTGATAGAGATGCAACACAACACGGTTATGGTATGACACTAATAAGGTACGTCGTGCCTACCGTATCGTGCTTAATCGTGTCGTGTATAATCGTATCGTATTTATATAATATAACGTGACTTAATCATGATTAATGTCTTAATAATGTATAATCATATTCTTCATAATTGTACATATATGGAATTGAGTATTTAGCAAATGAATATTTTTCCTCATAGTGCTAGTTCATCTCTGACATCCTTTTACTTGGGACAGAACTTGCTGCAGTGGTAACTTCTTCTCGATCAATTGAGTACATTCACGATTTATCTT
>CAXKVV010001080.1:0-31462 GCA_964058805.1 Schoenoplectus triqueter | reverse complement strand
TGTTTGTTGAGAGGGATATAATAAATCAAAATCATAGATTCATATCTGTGAATTAATTGATCTAACGGTAATAAAATCTCAAAAGAATCAATTTCATTAATGACATGCATTAATTAGTATGCACCGCCTCAGTCGCGATTCGTGAACATGAGGCTTGGCTTGCTAAAGAAGCATCCCAAAAATAACCCAATTGAATATTTTAGTTAATTAATTTGTGAAAATACTCCACCTCATTTAGTATCTTATCTCACACGATCAATAATTACAGATGATCTATCACATCAGGCATTAGCCGAAACATTCCAAAAAAAAAAAACAACATGTGTTGTCTGATTGCGACATAATCACATAAAGAAAGGAAACAAACCTTTTCCCTCCTGATCTCAATCATCCATGCAATATTAATATTTCAATATCAGGCCAGGGTCCCCAGACTCCCACATTATGAACGTATACATGTCATCCTAGTTAATTTATTATTTTATTTTCTTTCAACAAAAAAATTAATTAATGGAAAATTAATGATTTTTTATTTTTATTCTATTTTAGCAAAAAAGAAAGCAAATTTATAGAGAAAAATGGTGGTCTTCTTTTTTTTTATCAACAAAATAAGTTTTTCAATAGGAAAAGAGTGATTTTCTCACTTATTTTTATTTAATAAAAAAGCAAATAAATACAAAATAATGGTTTTATTATTTTATTCTGGCAAAAACGTAGTGTCGTGAAAAACATCTCCATGGAGGCCACCTATTGCTTATCGACCGACCCCCCTTGATCCGCTAATCCTTGCAAGGCTCGATCAGCCTGGGTAATATGCATGCGGTGCTGCAATTTTTTTATTTACTCTTTTCAGATCAATTATTCCTCAAGAAGATGCAGGGGCGGATGGGGAGGGGCAGCTGCCTTGTGGATTTTGAAAAATAAATTTTTCAATAATATTTTCAGTAATTTATTTTTTTCGGAATTTTTTTTGTTCCACTCTGAATTGTCTGATTATTTTTATTGAGAAAAAATATTTAATATCGTGCATAATAAAATAATTATATAAAAATATCAAAATATAAAGTTTCGTAGATGAAAACTTTTTCATCAACTTGATTATTTATTACTTTAAGCTTTATTTTGTTGTTATTTTTAATATATAAAATATTATTATTTTAATATTTTTTATTAGATAAGAATATATATTAAATTATTATTATTTTTATTTTTATTTAGTAACCAATTAGTTAATGAGTTTGAACTCAATAAGCTATTACAATCTAATAATTGCCCATTTGATCAAAATTCTAGATCTGCCCCTGAAAAAATGAGAAGTGAAGGTTTGAGATGGAAAACAGATGATGGGATGAGTGTATTTAAAAGAGAAAAAAATCATTACTGTAATTGGAAATTAAATGTTAGGAAGAGGTTATGAACTTGTGATAATAATTTACGTGTGTACAAAACAAAAATGGAATTAGTGTAGTGAATTATATACAACCGAATTTTTTATTATAGTCGGCAACACAAATATGTACATATCTTTAATAATGTGTACGTTGATATCACGTCTCATCCATATTCATTTATGTAAAATTAGTCAAATTCCACAATCAAAGAAATATTTCTCTTGACGAAAATTCCTTGCGGAATTTTTTCATTTGAGAGGGAAAAAACCAAAGAACGCAAAAAAAAAAATTGTACAAAGAAGACAAATAAATCTCTACACGTACAAGACGAATCCCGTACTGTCCATCGATTGATTTAAAGACTTAAAATTCTAAAGATGATAAAAAAGAAAAATAAATAATGTCGATAGGTACTCGTTTAAGTATAGATATGAATTAGCTAAACAGAGAAATAAAGCGGGGCCGTTGAAGAAAATTTTGTTAAAATATTTATAGACTGCCATTTTAATAACTGGATTAGTTCCGTTCTTTTCATGTTAATATCAACCTTGATATATTAAATACGAAGATCCACGTCGAAGATTTATTTTCCGTCCTTATTCTTGAATCGAATTGAATGAATTCAAATTATCGAGATACTTCGTCCCATGCGTATCTCAGGTGATCAACCCATTAAATTAGACAATTGTCGAAACATTCCAAAAAGAAGCGATCGAATTTGTTAATCAATTAATTTGTCAAGATACTCCATCTCATCAGGATACTTGTGTCACATGATCAAGAATTGAAGATAAACTAAAATCATCACATCAGGCAGTAGGCGAAGGGAACCATTCCAGAAAAACAGAATGTGTTGTCCCCCGTGTCATTGTGACGTAAGAGAAGGAAACACACCTTTCCTTCTTTGATCCAATTATCCACGCGATATTTCATTTATAAGGGCCCAACATTATAAAAAGTGTATATCCACTCCCAGACTCCCAGCTCTCAGTATTAGCGCTCTACTCGAGGAGGCAGGAGAGATAATAGAATGAACTTTCTTGGATTTTCTTAAAACCAGAGCGGGTGCCGAAAAGAGATCGTGCGTTAAAATGTGATAGACCGATGGAGCGGGAGAGAGATGCTGAGCGAGCGTCGATTCGCAAAGAGGGGTCCGCTAGGACAGAAGGAAGAAGAGGCACCATATCCTCTTTCAGCCTTTTAACAAACAGGAGGTACGATTTTGTATCCTTTTTTTCCCTTTTTCTCTCCATGAAATTTACTGTTCTAAGAGCAGCGGTTTCTGAAATTTTCTGTTTGGTGAGAATTTATTTCCTATATATTTCTTCAACATTTTTGTCTGTTTCGCTCATGTTTGTTCGATTTCTCTTAGTTCATCCTTTGTGTAGATTAGCAAATACTAATGCATATTCTGACTCTAGGATTTTGAAAATGAGACATTCATTTGCACTTCATATGTCAATGAGTTAGCTTCAAAGTTTAGGTACATGTACCAAGCTTTCAGCCACTTAGCAGGTATTGTGCCATAATGCTCCATGTTTTTTAAGAAATAGCTGTATAGGTAGTAATATTATGTACCTCGACTTAATTTTTTTATCGCTTCACATCTTAAGGGTTGTCATTTCTTAAAGAGAAGATTAATTTCTCCAATTTACTTGGCGGATCTGTCTTCCTAATGATTATGGTTATGGATGGCACGACCATTGGTGCTACAAAAAGGCGAGTGTTGAGCTAAATTATATAAGTTGTTCTATTCTTCTTTAAATTTTGCACATTTACCTCTCTTATTGAAACTTCTTCTGAAATTGGAATCAATTAGTTAAAGAAATTATATATGCCAAAATTTGATGTTAACTTTGTTGATTTTGATTTTTTTTCATATCTCAACCGTCTGCCTTCTGTTAAAGGTGGGGGATGTGCCCGAATTTTGGCTTGTTATGCATGAACCAAAAGTTGTCGGATACCAAGGGGATGTAAAAGTTCTAGAAGCTAATTTTTTATTTTATATCTGTTACAAGTTAATGATATTTTGCATTTATTTCTTGTTGTTGTGAGTTTCATGTGGCTGATTAATCACTGCATAGAGGAGCATGCAACCTTGCACTAACTGCTTATTCAAGAACTGTTCTGAAAAATTGAAATTCAACCTTGCACAAGGTTAGATGATGATCGGACCTGATACAAGAAATTAAACTTCGTCCTTGACTCTTATTTTATTTTTCTCCTATTGCTAAACATTGGATATCAGTAACCATGTGGACTGATACTTGTTGTAATGTCAGGTAATTAGAGGATTTACTTGTGAAAGGTAAATCTCATGCACACATGCTAGCTGCTTATCAGATTATGATGTCTAAGAAATGATACATGTTGTTAGCATAGGTAATTATCGATTCAATGCAAACAACACGACATGAAAATAATAACTGGTCAACAGGTAGTGTTTTCCTCAAAGAGTCAGAGCCCTTTGTTTAGATTGGGGTGGTATAGTAGGATGTCTAAAGCCCAATTTGTTTTTCCGATACCATCCATATTTGAAAGAGTTCAATTTATTGATGACAAAGTAGTAACATCCAGTTATAACAAGAAACATGTTCATCTAGTACATGCAAAATTAGATTCAGCAGACTGTCAGAATGCTGATGGCAAACAAGTGTTTAAGATTACTTGGTGACATGGTCCATTTTCTTTTACTTTTTGTGTCTTTTTTCTTGTTTTTGTCCTTGAATACTGATTGTATTAATAACAGACAATAAAATAGGACACTATCATATAATTTTCTTTGTTCCCTCTAATTCCCTCTAATTTTCTTTGTTCCCTCTAATTCCCGTTGCTAATTTCAAGTCACTGTTGACAGGTCTGTACAAGCTAGGTTGAATGTGCGGAGCAATTTTTTTGAAGCATCCTTTTTCTCTTGGCGTGAGCTAGGAAAATGACCAACCAATTAGATTTATATGGTTTGATCTTTTATGTTTGACTACATTATTCAGGCCATTTCCAATTTTTTGTTTCAAGTGTAAACCAATAATAACTTTATTTCTTTGGTTACTTTCAATGATTTGTGTGAACTGTAAATCAGCCTTCAACTGACCATTTATTGATGACATACTCCAGCATTATCATAACCTATTATAAGCAAGTTTGATCAACTTTCAATCTTAAAAAATGCGACCTCAGTTTCATATTTGGTGCAGATTCTCAGTACAACTTCAGCTAGACATACTTTAGTATTCTGTTTCTATCAGCATATTTATGGTGTGTGATTCTCTGTGGCTTAATTTGATGTATTTTTTTCACTTAATAATGGTCGCTGGTGCAAGGCAAAGTTAGGTGTGGTAAGATGACTTTGCAAGTAATAGTATATAACGTCCTCGTGATCTCTAAGTAGTTGGTGTCAACATTGTTTTGTCTTTCTCGTGTTGGTTTAAATTTAGTTAAATTAATAGAATTGTCAAAGAGTATTTGTTTGTTGATGTATTTGGGTTTTCGAGATGAGTTAATTCTTTAGGTTTTCAAGGGACATCTCGGTAAGTGCAAGTCATGCACTGTGCTTAATGGAGTCATATAAGAACATATAAGAAAGTCGATATAAACGATACTGTTTGCTATTTTGAGCTTTGGGAGGAGAAGAGACATTTGTAACAGAGATTAGATACCAGAAAGTCCATAAGAAATCATATATTCTGTAAGTTTTATGTTCTACACCCTGTGTTATTTTATATGACATTGCATCATAGCACTTGCCAAAGATTGTTGATCTTAGGATGAACATGCAATTAGAGTTTAAATAGAGACTAATATAAGACACATGGAAACAACTGAATTATGTGTTTGTTCTATCCTTTTTGGCAGTATGTAACAATAATCTTCCTTATTGTTGGAGCAGATGCAAGATCTCTCTTTATTTTGAGATTTATAGTTATGTTTATGCATTCACCCTTGGATTTGCCATACCACGTCAGCTGCTAGTGCTTGATTGTGCCGTCAAATTGAAATTATCATACAAATTTACAATTGATGAATTTTAATTTAATTAACTATCTGATTTGGTTTGTGCAGGAAACTAGAAGTACAGATGGGAAGCAAGCTAAGTACCTGATATACAAATAGCTTAATTAATAGTTGGAATGACTGAGGTATTGTTATTTCCTTTTACTTTCTTTGAAATTTTTTAAATTAAAAAGTATAAGTTCTTCGGGGGACTGATTTTCTCCACAATAGTTGAGCTGGAATGATAGTCTATCAAAATAGCAACAGCAACCTAGCTAGTCAAGATTTGAATTTAAAAAATTTCGCATATGATCGCATAATGGGATATTTTTTTTTCATCTGATAGTATGATTCAAATTAATTTTTTGAGTCATAATGATGGTTCAAAAAAAATTTGAATCATGTAATTTTTCCAGCAGCATAAAATTTATCTCAGACCATCATTCTTTTTCAATTAATGTCAGGTATAAACTTTGATAAGTTTGTTATTATTTAAATATTTTAATGAATTATAATGCTTTTTGATTGTTAATATTTTTTAAATAAAAATAAGTTTTTAATTTTTGTAGCGCTCTCTATTTTTTTTATATAAATAAAAAAATATCCTTTCTAATTGTTTATGAAATATATATTTTCTATAAAAATAAGCTCGCAGAGATCGGTTGACAATGTGTTATTTTGATAAGCTTGACAATAAGCTTCTTAATAAAAAAAATATATATTTTGAAACATATTTTATATCATGAATCATTATATTTTGTACCGCTATGATACATTAAATTTAGCTATGACAACAAATTGTTATATATATAGCAATAAGAATCTCATTCAAATAATCATTATGAAATCATATTCTAATATTCTATTATAATATCTAAATAATCATTATGAAATCATTTTTTGTCTAGCACCACTATCATTGGTAATTTAAACAATAATAAATTTATAAATACAATTAGTATATCATAAATATACATTGTTAATTAGCATATGATAATCTGAGATAAATTTTCGGACCATGATGCCGTTGTGCAAAAAAAAAAGGAAAAATGTATGGTTCGAATATTTTCCGGGTCAACATGTATGGCCCGAAAACTTAATATGGACCATGCTGTCAGATAGAAAAACATCCAATCATGTGATTATATGCGAAATATTTTCAACTTTTTTCTATTTTTCAAAAACAAAATTGTTGCCTTTGCGTGCTTTCAATCATACAAAAAAGTTTATAACCAGCGCTATTAAATCTTATTTTTGACAAATTAAATATTTTGATATCAATCATGAATTTATCACACCAAAGCTTAGACAACACTTCAGCAGCCTAAGTTAAAACTGCAAAAAGAAATTTTGTCCAGAAAAAGTTTGCTAAAGAAGTCACATTAATGCATAACGCTGCCACAACGGATCATGTCTTGGGAGGGACGCATGACACATTGGCACATCAGTCAAAAGCACGACGGATTGCCTATGTGCCTACAGTTTTTACAATTTAAAAAGGCCTCTGTTTCTTTTCTTTTTTCCTTTGAGGGAAATGAGTATTTTTTTTTCTAATTCTTCAATTCTAAGTTAGGGCGATGGATTGGTAGAATCATTATTAGAGTAAATTTTAGACAAACTGGATAAAAATGTGAGAAAAAATAGCGGTTTTTAGAAATGTTGACAATTTGACTCAAAAGTGTTTTATGTTTATCGGTCCATGCATATGATATGGGAACGAAATTGAATAATCGCCTTCAAGAGCTTCTGGTTGAGGGGTTGTACTTCGGGCAAGGAAGCCTCTGAAGTCTTGAGCATTCATATTTTGTTGTCAAATTTTATTTGATATCATTTGAATTTTAAGAATGCAGATACTAAATTAAATTAAATAATTATTTAAATTTGACAAGCTACGTCAGTGAAAAAACAGAGAATTAATTATGACAGTGTCATTTTGATAATTTTATTCTATTTAAAGATGTTGCTTTTAAAAAAAAATAATTTGCATAAAATTTTAATTTTGATGATCGTCACATTGACCAATGTGATGCTTTTCCATTTGAGTCTGAATTCTGTATTAATGTAAATTTTACTGGGGGAGCTTACGCAGAGGGAAAGGAAAAACAGTCAGGTACAGTACAATGGACAGACCCGATTTACATTAAAAACGAGTCCATACACTGTAAAATTTACATTAATGCATAGTATGTGAATTCCTCATCTTCGTTCCTCGTGATAACTTCAATTTTTAATCGAGTCCGGCCTCAGACCTGATTTCTTTTATTTAATTGAATCATCTTTTTAGAAATTGCTTCAGTTTGTGTGCGCGTGCTTTTCATCACGTCAAAAAAGGATAATGGGTTCTAAAGGTCATTTTTATTTCCCAATTTTTAAAAAAAAATTGTGCAAATTTAGTTTGTGTGGAATAAAAGTATTTTGGTACGTCCTACTTATTGATGTATTGGTAATTTGATATGAACATGAAATCCTAGTGTATATTATTTAGAAGAAATAACTTAATTTATTTTCTAACCAACACACAAAAATTGTACATTCTTATAAAATTTGTGGCCCCATTCACATTTATTCGCTAAATACAACCTGTCATATGCATAACAAATTGGCAATGCGCAGAGTTCTTACAGATTCTATGTAATAAGTTGTTTGTCATTTGACACAATTTTATTACAAGCCCAAAGAATCATCATGAAATCCAATGCTTGCCACATTAATAACGACAATTAGGCAATAAATAAAGAGTTGCAATGATAAGATATATATTTTTTTAAAATGTTAGTTTTGTTGAAATTTGAGCTTAATAATTACAATATGGTGATTAAGTTTCAGTGTGTATCGGTTCACTAATTCGGATATAAATTATGTTGGATTTCATAAGAGCGAGCAAAAGATGAAGGTTCGTACAATAATATTCGACTTCCTGTCTTCCTCCAATATTTCACTAATCCGAAAATGGGTTGTAATATAATAATCTGGCCACTTTTTGAAAATGGGTTGGAATATAATATATTGAAAAGCTCACAAGCATAAATTAAAATCCGAAAACAAACACAAGGAGAGTTGCAAAATATAGAGCACAGCGAATTAAAAGAAAAGAAAAAATAATGAAACTTAAAATTACTCTCTTCGTTCTTCAGCTGGCAACACCGCTCGCTTTCAAACGAAATACAAGCACTATTCCCTTCCGAACGAAATACATACATTACGGTCTACGGACCTTTGACCTAGGCAGCTATGGTCATCCATTGCGCATGACATGCTCCGTCTCCAATAGGCATAGCTGCACTGCCTGTACATCTGAAAGCGTAGCGAGTTGGACAAGCAAAGTGCGAATCGTACAGATCTCTCTAATAGCCTTTTCTTCCTCAATGGCTTTTTTTTCCAAATCTTTCCTTAATTAGAAACTAAATCTCACCTTAATGTTAATAAATAAAATTCACCCATCCCCTCACGCGTCTGATCTCCTCTGTTTCTCTCTCTGTCCCTATAAAGCCCTATAAACATGCTTCTCCGACCTCCTACTCCGTTTCTCCTTCAATCGCAACCCATCCCCAATTTCGAACGCACATTCCCTCTACTATTCCTCCTCACATTCCATATTTTCAACTGAGAAGTTTCTCCTCCGACAAGCACCTCACCTCCTCTCTTCTCTCTCCGATCGGGTCGGAGCCCTCGATCTCACCTCTTTTGAGATCTAAACGCAAGCACTATCCTGCTACGACCACAAAAACCCTTTTCTCTGTGGTATATTTTTACCCGAGAAGTCAATTCTAAAACCTAACCTTTATAGCTGAAGGATTGGTGTTTACGTGCAGTCCAGGCAGCATCTGGTACATTGCTTGCAGTGCTTGGCCGTATATCAGTTCTTATTTTTCTTTCATTGTCTATATGATTTGCTCTTTTACTGTGTTTTCTGGTTTCCTTTGCAGATTGCGAGTAGTTGCTACCTGCAATCAGTTGTAATCAGTTGAGGCTGCTCCATTGTTCATGTACACACTTTGATCTCTATCCCTTTCAATTTTATTTGTGGCAGAATATCATCTTTCTTCTTGCTGAACCTCCAAATACCATATGGGCCCTGTATAGAAATATATTTCTTAGTCATGCAATTTTTTCAAAATCCTTATAATACCAATAAATGTACCATAGTCAGAACTAGAGGTTTTTGTTACTGCTAATGAATGAGCAGTTGGAGTTTGTACTTTGGTTTAGGTGTTCACCATGGCCAAGCATAACTGGCACTAGGCCCAGTAGTTGACTGTACTGTAAAATTGGAATTACACCATCTCATTTACTTGTGCAGAGAACTGGATACATATATTTTGGTCGATAATCTGGTATTAAGCAAAGTTATATAGGCAAGCCGATTGACCTGATTGCTCCTCGAAGCATGCTCTGATTTGCTATTCATTATCCAGGCAGCTTCTTTTTAATCCATTATAGAAGTTTATGGCCATCCGGACACTATATCCAATGTAATAATTTGATTTTTGCGCTTGTCAACAGTCAAGGAGGTCCTTCTTGCTCCTCTGGCTTAAAGGCGCAATACAGCTTACTGAAACACAACACCTACTTATAGGCTTCACAAACCAACCCTAACAAAATATTTTATCAAACAAATTATAGTATTATAAGTGAACCTTGACAATGTTAGTTAATTGTTCTTAATCCCTAAGACATGACATCTGAGGAGAATTCCAAACCTATTTTTTTAATTGTCCATATGCTTAGTTTTAACTCTATTGTCTATTTTCTTCAGCAGATTCTACTGCTTGTCATTTTGAAATGAGGTTTTGATTTATATATCTTATTTTATTTAAGTTGCTCTATGCTTTATTATTTTATTCTGTTTTCTGTTCTCATTGGCAGATTGTGGCATGTTGCTTCTAGTCCACTTCAGATAAGCAGATTCCAAACTATAAACCCTTCTATTTTTTTTTTCAGAATTCTTTTAATTTTGGTCAAGATTTTTAAATGGGTTAAATCTACTATAACTTTGTGTGTTTGTTATTATTAGTATTAGTATGCTTTAGCTTAATATCATTTAAACTCTCATGCCATTATTTATAAATTGTTAAGTTCTAAGTGTGTTTTTGTCAAGAAATTATAGCTGATAAAAAGTCTAGGTCCTTTTTTTCTAAAAGATCTGTACATACTTTTGTAGCTAGGTTTGTCTTCACCCTGGGACTTGCCTTCACCACCGCCAGCTGCTAGTACTAGATAAATAGGCATATTAAATATTGCAGTTTGCAACTATAAATGAAAAGAAATTACTGGAATAATAGTATGGTTCTTGTATGCATTTAGTACAATTGAAATACATTTCTGTCACACAATTTGTTTGCATCTATTAGAATTTCAGCATTACCTTTTATACCAATCAAATGAGATGTCCATACTAGTGTCTGTATACTCATGAAGAAAATAAATGTGATTTTGTTATGTTGTTTGTATGCATTTAGAAAGTGAATTCTTTGCATTGGAATAAAAACAACTAATTCAAACGAGATAAAAGGAGAAGTGACCTGAAAAGGTCGAAGAGTAAATTTTTAGTACCACCTGTCTTGTTTCCATGTTCTTTTTTCAGAATCTACTGTGATTTTTGGGTGTTTATCTATGTTTTTGCTTTAGAAACTGAATAGTTTAGGCAATTTGTTTGGTTTCAGAACCGGAGAAATGAAGAGCAAAACCCCTAGCTGCATGTTAAAGGTAGGTTCATAAACTGCCGCTAATTGTAACACATTTTTCTGATGTGATGTTACGTCACAGCGTATATAGTTGTTTTCTGTCATTTTTAGAGTTTTAGAAAAAGGAGAAATCTGTGGAGGTTGTGTAGGACGGGCATCAAACTATGCAAAAAAGTGCAGGACATAATATTTAATTATTTGTGTTGCTTGTATGTTATGTTATCAATGTGTAAGTGTTGTTTATTTGTATGTGCAGTGCGTGTTGTGTTGTGTTCTTGTTGGCTTTCCTATGTGAGGTTGGATGAGGGTGGATTTGGGTTAAAAAAAAAAAGCTAGGTGGGATGAGTAATTCTTGGTAAGTGGCATACGAGGTACGAGGGATAGCTTGCAAGTGCCAGCTTAGGATATTTGGTTGTGAGTGATCAATAAGCTAGGAAATTGTTATCCTTGCTTATTTGAAGTGCCGGTCATTAAGTGCTTAAAGTCTAGACTAAGACTAGGCCCCTTAAAAAAATGAAATATTTGATCCAAATATACATGATAAAAACATGCGGATAAAATGAAATGCTCGACTCATAAAACACACAGGCCAGCGGGAAAATAAAATATGGCCCACTAATAGAATATTCAGCCCATTAAGATATGGCCTTGAAACAAAATATCGGGTCCATTAAGAGAAGGGATCACTTGATAATGAATCTTTGAATAAATACGAAAATAAATCTTAAAAATAAATGTTTTTTATAGATATATTATTCTATTTTAGATTGATGGTTATTCAAAATTCATATAATTTCATTATCATTTAATGGTCTATTAAAAGACCATTAAATTGAAATCTTTATAAATTATGTAATATTTTGATTATCTTTGATGTACTGGCAAATGATAATAATAAATTATATGAAATTTGAATCACCATCAATCCGTTATAAGGAGAAGAAATATATTTATAAGGTTTATTTTCTATTTTTTTGTATTTATTTAGAAATACATTGTAAGCGATCCCTTCTCATATATAGATACAAAAATAATTTGTACATTATTTTAAGGTACAATTGGTAACTTATAACCTGGAAGAAAGAACTGTTGCAGAACTTGTTCCATACTTGCCCTACAGATGTTCTCACTGTATGGAAGTACACTTATTCCATAACAGAAAAATACTAGACAACAAAATAGAAAGATGAAAAGTTCATAACCCAATACAAACTCATGAAATGGTGTAAAACAAACACGTGCCTTCTCTATCCACCAAAAAAAAAGCTGGTTATTTAGTCCTTAAAACAAATATTCTTAAAAAAGTAAAGTACTATTTGAGCAAGGACCGGTTGAACCATAAACTAAGCCTAAAATCATGGATGCCAATATATACCAGTATTATTAAATGCCTCACAAGGATTGAGAGAGAACAACTCAGAAGGGGTGGTAGTGCACTAATTTGGTGAAAACTTCAATTACCAGTAGGCATCAAACCCTATTTCTTTTGATATCGTACTCCTAGTCTGTGGACTAATTTTTCTTAGACCGGCGCTAGGTTGTAGTACAACCTTTTTCCTCTCCTGTTTATCATCATTGAAGGAAATATATCAACTTTACAGCTCACTACTTTTTAATAAAAAAGTTACTGATATCTCTAAATTAATAAAAGGTATTAGATGTTCATACTAATATTCATATTCTTCATCTAGTATAAACAAAATCTAGCTATATCAGCATATATCTATGCAATATATGATATCCTTTTTATTAGTAGTTATTAATATAATTTAACATAAGATAATTCTTTTATTAGTAGTTACTAATACAATTTAACATAAGACACTTTTCTTTAAAAAAATCTTTTGCAGTTACAACACAAACCTCTAGTTCTGACTAGTTCCTCTATATATAGAATGCTTTAAAAAAATCAAATATACATGGCGGCAACCATTTGATATTGAAAAATAAAAATAAAAGAGGTATCATTTATAAATTTTCTTCAACCTACAGAAAATAAGTCCACTGTTCTAATTAGAATTGAAAATTAGAAAAATATAAAGCACCCGTCTAAAATAACAATAAAAGAAAAGAAAAGAGACCTTTTTAAATTGTAAGACCGTATGCAAATAGACAATCCGTTGTGATTTCAGCTGACGAGTTAAAGCAATTCGCATGAGCTAAAAAAGTTTCACAAATACGTTTTTCTAAACCGTCGATCACTGATCAATATTTTTGATATAATATTAATAAATTTGATGTACGTTAAAAATTATATTTATATTTCCTACAGTAGTTGACATTTTTGTTTTCGCATAGAAAATTTTCTCCGTTGAATTCGGTCCGAGTCGCACGTCCCTCTCAAGATCTCATTATTAATTGTGCGTATCTTCATCCCAAATGCCTGTACGAGCCTAGTAGTCTAGGAATTAAGCTGAGCACTTCGCTTTATCTTGTACTAGCCCTAGCTAGTGGTCTTGGAAGTAGCAGCACTTTCAAACCTTGTGGGAACATCTTTTCTCTATGGTTTTTACAGCCGACCTACGGAGCGATGTGATAGCGTTCGAGCTATGAATCGTCCAAGGACACGCACACGTTCAACTATAAAATCACAACTGGAGGATACTCTCAACTCACAGCAGGATAAAAGAGGAGATAAACTCAACTCAAGATAAACTTTTTCATAATAATTCAACAAGTGAGTTTACATTCAGAAATTAGGCTTTATATAGCCATACAACTCAACTCTAGAAACTTCCTACTAATTAATAACTCCTTAACTATTTTTGCAAATATCAAAACACAATAAAAACAACATTAACTACTACTGCTAATTCCCAAATATAATTAAAACATAGAAAGACTCAAAAGACAAGTTCCAAGAAACTAATTGCTGGCTGGCTCCTCAGTAACCACGCTCACTTGACACGAGGTTTTGACCAAGAAGACTCTGGAATCTGGAGAAACTCAAAACATAAAAACGATAGTCCATTTCATTATCGGATCACAGAAATTTAAATCACCCAAATCCGAGCCTTTATGAGAGAGTTATGCCCAAAATACTGGCCCAGTACGAATCTGTCCAGAGAGCTGCTGTTTCGTAAATTAATTGTAAATATGACTTGGGCCTGGTTCTTCAAGCTGAGAACTGGTCCATAACTTGCTTCCTTGATCATGATTGTTTATATGTAAACCTGCCATGACTTGATCGCCATCATTCTCCCCCGGTTGAAAAGAACTCGCCCACGAGTTCGGCTCATTTTCGCCATGGTATGGAGAAAGATCCTTCACATTGAATGTGGATGAAACACCATAATCTCCGGGAAGCTCCACCTTGTAAGCATTGTCACCTATGCGCTGCAAGATTTTAAACGGTCCATCACCACGGTGCTTGAGCTTTGCATTGCGCCCAGGTGGAAATCTCTCCTTGCTCAAATGCACCCACACAAGATCACCTTCTTTGAAAATCACAGCCCTTCGGTGCTTGTTAGCTTGTCTTTCATACTTCTGATTTTGCTTCTCAATCCTCTTGCTGACTTGTTCATGCAAGCCCTTGATTGCTTTAGCACGCTCATCTGCCACCTGATTTGAAGCACCACTTTTATGCTTGATGTGGAATGTGTAGCCTTGTAAAAATTCCACCCACCTTGCATGTCTCGGTTTGAGCTTGTGCTGCCCATTTATGAACTTCAGCGCCTCATGGTCGGAGTAGAGAATGAACTCCTTGGAAATGAGGTAGTGTCTCCAATGCCCAAGAGCTCGTACAATTGCATAGAACTCTTTGTCATATGTAGTGTAGTTCTTACGTGAATCTGAAAGCTTTTCACTAAAGAAGGCAATAGGTCGACCCTCTTGATTGAGAACCGCACCAATGCCTACACCAGATGCATCACATTCAAGCTCAAAAATATTCTCAAAGTTGGGCAAAGCAAGAATTGGGGCTGCTGTCATCTTCTCCTTGATGAGCTGAAAGTTCTTTTCAGCTTCCTTCGTCCATTTGAATACTCCTCCTTTCAAGCACTCGGTGATTGGAGAGACAAGAGTGCTGAAATCTCGAATGAACCGGCGATAGAATGAGGCCAGTCCATGAAAACTTCTCACATCATGAATGTTGGCTGGTGTTGGCCATGAAACAATTGCATCCACCTTAGAAGGATCAACATGAATACCTTCAGCTGAAACCACATAGCCTAAAAACACCAAGTTGCTGGTTAGGAACTCGCACTTCTTGAGGTTGATGTAGAGTTTCTGTTCAGCTAGCACTTCAAAGACTTGGTGAAGGTGTTCCAAATGCTCTTCTTTACCCGTGCTATACACGAGTATGTCATCAAAATAGACCACCACAAATCTGCCAATAAAAGACTTAAACACCAAATTCATTAGTCTCATAAAAGTACTAGGAGCATTAGAGAGTCCGAATGGCATCACCAACCACTCAAACAATCCATCACGGGTCTTAAATGCTGTCTTCCATTCATCACCAGGCCTCATACGAATCTGATGGTACCCACTTCTAAGATCAATCTTTGAAAACACACTAGCACCATGGAGCTGATCTAGCATGTCATCTAGACGAGGAATAGGGAAGCGATACTTGATAGTAATCTTGTTGACCGCTCTACTATCCACACACATGCGAAAAGAACCATCTTTCTTTGGCACAAGCAAGGTTGGAACTGCACAAGGACTCATGCTTTCACGCACCAAACCCTTTCTCATCAGCTCATCTACTTGCCGCTGCAACTCGGCATTTTCTGTTGGGTTCATTCGGTATGCTGCTTTGTTTGGCAAAATTGCACCAGGAACAAAATCTATGCAGTGTTGCACACTCCTCATTGGAGGTAAACCTGCTGGAATTTCATCTGGAACAAGGTTCTGAAATTGTTCAAGTAAAGGTACCACTGGTCCGGGTATTAGAGGATTTCTGTCACCCTTAACTTCTTTCACCACCAATGCAAAGGCTATTTGGGATTCTTCAAAAATTTCAGTAAATTCAGATTTTGAGAGAATGAAATTGCTATCCTTGAGGGCTGGTTTAGATTTCATTTCCATTCTAGAAGGACCCAAAGTAATCTTAGCATCATTCAGCTCAAAAGAATAAGTGTTTTTAAAACCATCATGGTGTACCTTTCTATCAAACTGCCAAGGTCTCCCCAAAAGTAAATGACAAGCATCCATAGGAACTACATCACACCATACCTCATCTCGGTACTTCTCACCAATAGAAAAATTAACCAAACAACGCTGGTCAACTTGCACACATTTACCCTTTTCCAACCAAGAGAGTTTGTACGGTTTTGGGTGCTTTTCAGTTTTAAGCGGCAACTTTTGTACCATAATTTCAGAAACAACATTCTCACAACTCCCGCTATCAATGATAACATCGCATACCTTCCCATGAGAGGTGCATCGTGTATGGAAGATATTGTTACGGAGCCACACATCATCTTGAACGGGACTGGAATTCAGCACACGCCTAATCACCAACATCTCACCCGTATCTCCATAAATGACATCCTCCTCATCTGCTGCCTCATCAAACACGGGTGGAGAATCAAAATCTGTTTGCTCCTCTTCTAGGGGTTCTTCAATAATGGTAAATACCCGCTGGTTTGGGCACTCGGACATGATGTGACCGTACCCTTTGCACCGATAGCATTGAACAGCTTTAGGGGCTGGTTTAGAGGGTCCTGCGGTTGCGGTTTTTGCTGAAAATTTGGCCACTGCACTTGATGTTGGTTTGGCTGATTGCGTACTGCTCCCATGGCTTGTTGGATGGCCTCGATTGAGAACTCGGCTACCACCAAAGCTCGCTGTTTTTCTGACTTCTTTCTCCTTGAGTTGCTTCTCAACTTTTGTGGCAAGTTTAAACACATCATGATAAGAGATAAAAGGCTGTAAAGTTACCACATCATGAATCTCCTTGCGAAGGCCACGAAGATATCGTGCAATGGTTTGTTCTTCGGGCTCAACAACGCCACATTTCAACATGAGGTGATCAAGTTCTTCAGTGTAATCTGCCACAGTTTTTTTACCTTGAACAAAGCCATGAAGTTGAAAAAAGGCCTCTTGCAAGTACCCTTCCGGCAGAAACTTCTTTCGTAACTCTTTCACCATCTTTTCTCATGTTCTGATTTTTTGCTTACCCTCACGGGCTCGCTTCATCTTCAACTGCTCCCACCAAATAGATGCATGCTTCTTTAATTTGATGGCAACAATCTTCACCTTCTCTTCCTCAGGGACATCTTGGTATTCAAAGACACGTTCAACCGTATTGAGCCAATCTATGAACTCATCGGGTTGTATGCGCCCTTCGTACACAGGAATATCCGCTTTTAGATCAAAAGCCCGTCGAAATTGCTGGTTCCTTCGGGTGTGATTTTGATGGAGAGCCTCTTCATCACTGGACACCAAGGTGTGGTTGTCGTGGAAGGGGTTGAACTCGGCATCATCGTCACCATAAGTTTCGCCATCTGAGCCACGATAGGAATCATCGCGGTTGTTCCCAGCGGCCTCCATGCGCGCTAGACGCTCTTGGAGTTGTTGCACATGCTGCCTCAACTCGTTCAACTCAATATCTCGATCGGCTTGCTGGTTGCCTTCAGGAGGATTGACACGAGCACTACGTCGCACCATCCTTCGCCTGCTGCTCTGATACCAACTGATAGCGTTCGAGCTATGAATCGTCCAAGGACACGCACACGTTCAACTATAAAATCACAACTGGAGGATACTCTCAACTCACAGCAGGATAAAAGAGGAGATAAACTCAACTCAAGATAAACTTTTTCATAATAATTCAACAAGTGAGTTTACATTCAGAAATTAGGCTTTATATAGCCATACAACTCAACTCTAGAAACTTCCTACTAATTAATAACTCCTTAACTATTTTTGCAAATATCAAAACACAATAAAAACAACATTAACTACTACTGCTAATTCCCAAATATAATTAAAACATAGAAAGACTCAAAAGACAAGTTCCAAGAAACTAATTGCTGGCTGGCTCCTCAGTAACCACGCTCACTTGACACGAGGTTTTGACCAAGAAGACTCTGGAATCTGGAGAAACTCAAAACATAAAAACGATAGTCCATTTCATTATCGGATCACAGAAATTTAAATCACCCAAATCCGAGCCTTTATGAGAGAGTTATGCCCAAAATACTGGCCCAGTACGAATCTGTCCAGAGAGCTGCTGTTTCGTAAATTAATTGTAAATATGACTTGGGCCTGGTTCTTCAAGCTGAGAACTGGTCCATAACTTGCTTCCTTGATCATGATTGTTTATATGTAAACCTGCCATGACTTGATCGCCATCACGATGGGTCCCTAGCAGAAACGGCATCTCCGCTGGCAAAAAAAAAACTCTCTGAGTATTTTTGATCTGATTCATTCGATCAAAAATCAACGATTCTGATTTAATAATAATAAATATCTCATATACTAAAAGTCATGTTAGATTTCTAAAAAGCAAAATCAACAATTCTAGAATGTTTTAAACTAATTTTTTGATTCAAAATAATTTGAACCTCCCGCACTTCTTTTTCAATTTATTTAGCAATGGAATCTATCACCGAAACTTGCAGGACTTTAACATTGGGAAGCAAATATATTTCTTTCTTATGAGGGCTTTAATGTTAAAGCAGCGCATTTGAACGTGATTTTCAAATAGTATTATAGTATATTCTTCAGCTCTCTTTAATTTGTGTAATATTTACATTATTTATTAATTATTACTTTTATAATTTTTTTCAATGACGCACGATTTATTCTACTTTTTCTTTAAATCGTATTATTTTGCTTTTATTTTATAATATATTTGTTGACATTGTTTATATTATGTTATGAAAAAAGTAAAGTATTCTCGAATTAAATATATATATATATATATTACATCTTGGTAATGAAATAACTAGGCCCTGTCAAAAAAAGTCTCGATCTAAATTTTATTTTTAATCTACCCTTACGGAACTATGGATTAAAGGATCAGTTTACAAAATTGAATGTTTAAAAAATTAATGGTTTGAAATTTAAGTACGATGGTAAAAATAAGTTATAATACTTTTATTGGACGATAATTTATCCTATGCTTTTTTTCTTAATTAATGGGTGATTTACTTTTGTTTAGTCGATATCAGCGTCAGCGGAATCATATTTCGTTCTAATTTATCTTGTTAGTGCATACCGGCACATTTACTCATTGAATATGTACTAATACAAGTAGAGTCGAGCATCCAATATCCATCAACGAACTAATGGTTGTTTGATGTTTATGAATTAAGAATTTATATTTAAGAGACCAAAATTCAATCATCTTCAGTTCCAATAATTAAAATATGATGATCGTATCAGGGTAATATATATGGTGTTTTACTTGTTTTATACAACACATCTTGACTTCAAGTCTTCAACTGCCTCTACAAATATCCCCGATCAAACTTCTGGTTGACCATTAGGAATGGTGTAAGCAACGAGAATCGCAACACATGGGATCAGGGATGTCTAGCAATAATTAATGTGGAATGTTTGGAAAGGACGCAACCGTCGTATATTTGACCCGCGAAGAAGAAGAAGAGGGGACCTTATTGCCGTGGTGAAAGGCGAAATTACAATGTGGGGTGGTGCATTAGGATATTAGGGTCCGAGATATCTTTTCATTACCTTTTTTTTTTATTCGTTTCTTTCTTTTCAGTTACTTCATTATTTTTTCATTTGGCAAATTAACGAATAAATTTGAAAGAATGATAAATTTGAAAAAGTGATAGAATAATGTTTTTTTGGAATAGTGGTATTCTTGATTATTCAGAAGAGCGAAAATATTGTTTGACAGTTGTTAATCAGAATAGTTAAAATATAGATAATTATGGTACTAACAATGATGATGATGATGATAATAGTAAAATAATATAATAGTAATAATGATAATGATAATATAATAATAATAATAGAATAATATTCATAATTCATAATCATAATCATAATAAATAATAATATTCATAGTTGTAATCATAATAATATAATAAAAATAAAAATATCATCATAATATAATAATAAAAATTATAATTATAATCATAATTATTATAACATAATAATAATAAATAATCATAATTTTAATTATATAAAATATAATAATAATATAAACATAATCATAATATAATAATAATTAAATTATAATCATAATCATACAAATATAATGATAATAAATAATCATAATTATGATAATATAATAATATAATCATAATAGTAATAAAAAAATAATCATCATAATATTAATATAATAATAGTATAATAATAATATAATAATAATGAATCATAATAATATTATACAACATAATAAACAATAATCGATATTCCGACAGGAGCTAATCCGATATACCATCTATAATTTGGTATAACGGATTAACACTCTTCCACACTCTTCTACTTAGTCTAAAATTTGTTTGTCAAATTAATTCATCAGAATAGCAATTTTATTCCTACTTTTTACTATTCCATGGAGTGACAAATGTGAAACACAATTTACATCTCTCTCATTTAAATTATTTTTACTTGTATTATACGTGTGTTCAAATTTTATATTTGATATATGGTGGGATGCTGGGGCTTTAAAGTATCAAGATACATTTCGGTTGCTTATCGTTGTTTTGTGTGCAAAAGTGTCGAGTTTAATACAAATCACTGAAAATAATTTGATTTTGGCTTCCATCTCGTATTTGAAAAAATAAAACAAGGGGAAAATAAAGATCACAGGAAAGAAAAAGTGCATACCATAATTTCTTATTTTTTTAGCAAAAAGAATTAATAGAAAATTGCGATTTTTATTGTGTTTTAGTGAAAAAACAAATTCACACGAAAATACTGTTTTTTTTAAGCCAAAAAAAAATAATTTTGTCAATAGAAAAGAGAGATTTTCTTATTTTCTTTTTTAACAAATAAATAGAAAAATAGTGATTTATTATTTTCTTTTAGCTAAACACGCTGACCCGATAAACATCTCCATGGAGGCCACCTATTGCTTGTTGACCGAACCCCTTAGCTTGGCCCGCTAATCCTCGCATGGTTCGATCCGAAATGCTACTATTGTTTATTTTTGGCAGATTATTATTTGTCCGGAAGAGGAGAGATAAAAGTCAGGGATGGAAAAAAAAGGAGGATAGAAGAAGTGTATTTAAACTGCATCTGGCAATTAATTGTCAACGAGAGTTTATGAACTTGTGATGACAAATTTATGCGTGCGCTTAAATTGGTACCAAAACAGATTCCTCTCCAGTTAGCATGATTGAAGTTACGTAGTATGGTGAATTATATACAACCGAGTTTTTTCTTATCACACTAGACAACACAATCACACAAACATGTACGTATCGTTAGTAAGTATATGTCGATATCACATCTCATCGATATTCTTTTATATAAAACTAGTCAAATCCCAAATTCATAGAAAAACTTCTCTTGACGATATTAAGGGAAGTTTTCATTTGAGACGAAAAAACAGAAAACTAATGTCTGAACACAATAAAAAAATATTATTTGAAAGAAAACAGATAAATCTCTACACGTATAAGATAAATCCCATATTTTTTAATGATTAATTTAAAGACTTAAATTATAAAGACTATAAAAATGAAATAAATAATCATAGTTGTTTTTAAGTAGCCATTTTAATAACCGGATTATTTCCGTTATTGCCAGGTTATTATCAACCCCGATCCACTAAATACGAAGATCCGCGTATGTATTTCCGTCCGTATTCTTGAATAGAATCACATTAATTAATTTGTCGAGATGCTCTTCATCCCATTCGTTTTATTTGGGATTAAAGATTTTTGTTGTGGTACTCTTTTAGATTTTTTTTATAGTAAATAAAATTAATAAATATACGGAATTGATAAGACTGTCATGATTTTTAGTACTCATAGTCAGATTCGAGTTTCAAACTCGGGTCCAGTACTCTTGCTCAAGTTTAAAATTTGGGTCCAGATTTTTTTTCTTTCCGTCTGTTTATTTATTATTTTTGATAGGTTTTAATAGTTTATTTAGTTTGTTTATTATGTTTAAATATCTATTTTTTAATTTAGCTTTTGAATAGATTTTAATATTTCTCTTTTTAATTTATCTTATTTTAAAATATTTATTTAATTATCTTGTTATGTGTAATTATATAATTAAATTTATTAAGAGACAAATTGATTAGATAAGAACAAATATTATTCTATATTATTCACTCATTCAATAACTAATTTTAAAATATAATTATGCATTCAATAATAAAAAATATTTACTCAATAATACATACATACATACATTCAATAATCGGAGTTTCCTATAAAAAAATATGATAATTTGAAGTTAAAATGATCAAATTTCGGTTTTTATTTATTCTCTCTCTTTTTTTTCTTATTTCTCTCTCTGTCTCTCTCACCTCTCTTTTTATATAAGAAAACAAATGAAAATGGGTTGATAATCCGTGAGATTTTAGTTTTTGAATTTTGATTTTTGAATCGTTATACCGGGTACTGTCTAAAGTGATTTTTGTTGTAGTGATAATATGGATTAACGTACTCAGTGTTAATATTTTTTAAATTATATTTTAATTATTATAACATTATATCTTTTATTATTGTTTCACATAACAAAATGATTAGATAAACATTTAAAAATAAACTAATAAAACTTATTAAAAATAAATTCGATCTCTTAACGAATTTAATTATATAAATACACATAACAAGATAATTAAATAAATATTATAAAAAAAGATAAATTAAAAAAATAAATATTAAAATCTAAATTAAAAAATAAACATTTAAACATAATAACATACTAAATAAATTATTAAAACCTATAAAAAATAATAAATAAATAAACTAGATCCGAGTTTCAAACTTGGGCCAGGTCCTGAATCCGAGTTTCAAACTCAGGCCATGGTGCTGAATCCAAATTTGAAACTCGAATTTGACTATGAGAGCTAAAAATCACGATAATTTTATCAATTTCATATATTTATTAATTTTATTTACTATAAAAAAAATTGGTACTCAATTTCATATATTTATTAATTTTATTTACTATAAAAAAATTTGGTACTCTTCGTCGCATTCGTATCTCACGTGATCAACCCATAGCATTTGACAATCACCGAAGCATTCCAAAAAAGCAAATCGAATATGTCAATTAATTAATTTGTGAAGATATACTCCACCTCATTTAGTATCTTATCTCACGCCAGCAATAAATAATTCAAGATCAACTGTGATCATCATATGATTCACAATTTCACATCAGGCATTATCCAGAAACATCCAAAAGAACAGCACGTGCTGTCCGTCTCATTGCGACGTAAGAAAAGGAAACAAACCTTCGCCTCCTGATTGCAATTATCCATGCGATATTTCAATATCTGGGTCCCCACATTATAAAACATATATATCCCAGCTCGCTTCAGTATTGAGCATTAGAAGGTACTAGTACAGTACCCGCGCCATGCTGCGGACGAATTTTCATTGTGTTTTTTTTCTTTTTGAAGCCTAAGATAATTGCCCTGCTTGTATATTGAATAGTTATAACATTTACAAGAGAAAAAAGAAATAAATAAAGCAAAATCAAAATAGAAAAATAAAAAGAAATAGATACCTGAAGGTACTCATTTGACATGGAAAAATAATAAAGTTACGAATCAAGTAAATTTTTCGTCAACAAAACTATGGAATTTTCTCAGATAAAACAAAAAACAATAGACAAGTTTTTCCAATTTTAGCAGAGATGGCAACATTTAAATTAATTTCAATAAAACCACACACTGCCGCACACAAGTGAAAGACACAAAATAGATGCGAAACATACACATTTGTAATTGCATCTAGAAAAAGATTGGACACAATTTATCTTGACTTCTTAATCATCATCTTCAAGCACACTCCTACGGCTATGGATCTGTGTGACTATGTCCAACCAAAATAAAAACCACTAAGCAATAAACCATTGACAGCAACTAAGTTGGCCAAACTTTGATAGCATTTTCCCAAATTAAAGTCAAGAAAAATTTTAAATTATAAAAAAGTTTCTATTTTGCTTTATAGATTGGTTATGTACCAATTTGAAGCAATTTATATATAACTTCATATCTAACTGATGCTACACATGAACAATTGCAAATTTCTACTCATTTGATGAACATAAAAGACCTTTATCAAATTCACAACATTCTAAAGACGGGGGCACAATATTAAACCTGAAAATTTTAACTAAAAATAGAGTAACTCCATAACCTAACAGAAAAAACAAATACCAGATAACAGCCAACCTGACCAGTATTGTGTCATAAGCATAAACCATGATGATTTAAGAGAATAACTAAAGTTGTAATTAACTTACAGTAACTTTTGTTTGTTTGCTTGTTTGCTTGTTTGGGGGTTAATCTGCTCGAGCAACGAGATAAGCTTCTCTTCATATACCTACCACATAAAAATAATCAACTTACATGATGAGACTATTTTTTCCAACAAATGAAAAAAAATCAAACAAAGTATCACAATTTCCATAGTATAAAATATGATCGGGCACTTATAGAAAGGTAGAGATTTTATAATTGAAAGTTGCAACAAGAGCCCACCATAGAAAAACAACCTAAAGCCCCTTAGCAACTAAATTGCTCCCTAAGTTCATAACAAATTCATAAAAGCAACGAGATAAACTTTTGTCAAAAATGATCTCATTTAGACTTTGAAAACAATGAACCAAATACGATTAAAAATAACATAATATTTGAAAGCAATCTTAGAACCTTTTTAGTGATCTAACCCATCTGCGCAGCCCTCAGAATAATAGCTTCCAGACCCCTTGCCTTGTCAGGCTTCACCAATATTATCCTTGCAACTGTCATTTCATACAAATGCACCTAAGCTTTCAGATATTCAAAATAATGTCCTTTAATCAGGCATATCCCCCACACAAATATCATAATATTGTAGTCTAATGACTCACATAATACCAAAAAAAACATCTATAAACCAGTAGTCAACTGTTATACTGCTACAGTATCGCTATATTTCAAAAGAAGATTAAATTGAAAATTTTGCAACAAGTTGATGTATGTAATACACTGAATAAACCCACAGATAGTAAAATCACCCAAAAAGATTTATGATACATAAGTGTTAACACTGACACACACACATACACACAGATAGATATAAGGGAGAGAGTACCTAAATCATCTCTTCATCAGGCTCATGCCATTGTTTAGCCCAATCAATTCTGACATGGCCTCCTTAACTAAAATCTCCTACTTTGAATATAGTAATAATTGGACAGCTGGGGAATGGGATTATGGGACGGTCGTAGAGATGCACCCAACACTGAATATGGCATTAAGAATAAATATAAAATCTGATCCTATGAAGAGAGACTGTGTTATTTGTAATTTTGTGATGGAAAAAGCATCAAGCATACCAGAAAATCTGAAATTAGGTACTCCTTTGCAGCATTTTCTGGATCTTAGGGAGCATCCGATAACTCATATCAACGCTAATCAGGCATAATTGCTCAGTATCCAGCTTTGGCAACAATAATCATCTGGTGACGCCATGAGTCTCAAATCCCTGAAAATTATTATGATAAGAACATATTTTGCGAAAGGAGTGAAGTTGCATGACTGGTTCTTAATCAGCTTAAAATGAAAGAATTTCTCAACTGTTCAAAGAAAAGATGTGGACAACAATTGATTCACTGAACTTTTTCAATCTGTGCTAGATGGAGACTAAGTCTGTTAACCAAGAGCTATCTATGCTCTATCTTCATACTTACTCAATATTGACATACTCATAAAAAAAGCTCTTTCTCTTTGGAAATCGAAAGAGATGAAGCATTCAGATAATTTGTCTGATGATCTGTATTAAATGGGGTCGCTTTGGACAGTGACTACTTTTCTTTGAAAACTCCTATTAATTTAAATGGACAAAATTAGCTTCGATACAGTTTGCAAGTATGTCATGTTTACTTTTGTAGTGATGGTCAAGAGGCAGTTAAAAAAAAGAGAGACTTTGAACTGAGATGGGTTTGTAATACCAGTGTAGTATTTATAGATGATTTCAAATGTATCAGCGTGAAGAATTTGTCAGCAAAGATATTTGAAATCAATTTTGTGGTTAATAGATTTGACCCATCTTCCAAGGACTTGACATAGGAAGTGATCGCTCACCACGACGGAAGAAGACCAGCTGACCCATCGATCTGACCCAGTAGCCTTACAAAATCCTTGCTCTGTGGTACGACTTGGTCGGCCACCATTAGCTCGCTTTCAGTCCATTGGCACAAAGATGTACCATTCCTTCTCACCAATCTTTGCCAATCCTTATCAGAAGTACCATTTCTTTTGACCAACTATTATGATTGATAAACAGAAACAAGTCATCACACCATTATCATATCCATCTTTCCATAATTTTACAGTGCCAATTTTTACCAAATTTGCTCAATAGAATGCGCCAGTGTAAAATAACCTCTAATTAAGCTCTCTAATTTTCTTTGATTTAATATACATCCTCAACAAAAAAAAAATTGGCCAACAAAAAAGGTGAGACTTTATGATAAAACATGCGCCATGATGACCCAACAAAAACCATGTATACTTCATAAAATTTATTTACCGATCACAGCAACACGCACAATGACTTACTACAAAACTCAATGCTTCTCCATTTTCCAACTTCTGGTGGATAACCTCACGCCTTCCCAAATGCCCAAACATGCAACAAATTCCAAAAAAAAGATATCGACATTTTATACCTGTCAGCAGTCAAAATATAAAGACATAAAAATAACTAAATAAACTGGAAGACCTAAAGTTTATTATGCACAATAACAAGACATTCATGTTCAGAATCTCAAACAAAAGTTGTAGGTAGCTATGCCAAGAGGGCACTAACAAGCAACTGGTGAAGAAGCGAAGAGAGATGAATATATAATTCTTCGCGTAATGACACACATTCTCTTGCACGCGCATTCGAGCTTGAGATGCCTCTGTAAGCCATGAGAGGGCTGTAGAGGGAAAGAGCATGATGAGTGCAGAGGTGTTGCGTCTATCATCTGTGGTTATGCGATGAAAGAAGAGTACCGATCAAATCTCGGTCGAGAGAGAAGCATAGTGGTCGATAAAGGATTCTATTGATGAAGAAGAGGCCAAATCGAGGATTTGAAAAAAAGAAGAGGATGAGTGCTGGAGGCGGTTTGATGGAGGAGAGATGGAGAACTCAATCGAATTGGGGAGAAAGCGAAGAAGGGTTGAGGGAGGAGATGGAAAAAGAGGGGCAAAGAGGGGGGAGTCGGAGGGGATTTCTCGGAAATGAAAAAGGGTGAGGACTCGGAAATGAAAAAAGTTTTCGAGAAAAACGTGAAGTGGGGAGTCAGAAAAGTAATGCACGCTTGAGCGAGAATTGTTTCAATCGTTAAAAGTTTTTGTACTGTGTTCAAATGAACGGTAGCGATCATATTTAGTTTTTTAGATTTTAATCCAACGATTCATATTTGTTTTTTATGACAGATAACAGCTTATATATTCCAAGCTCCTTTTATAAGGAGTAAGGATTAAGCGCTTTAACAAAGGAGGGGAGAGAGGATGGAACAAACTTTCTAGGGTTTTCCCCAAACCAGAGCGGGTGCCGAAAAGAGAGCGCGAGTTAGAATGTGAGAGACAGATGGAGCGAGCGAGAGAGACGACGAGCGAGCGTTGATTAATTTCGTGTTCGGTCAGAATTTATTTTGTATCTCTTCTGCAATTTTCGTCTATTTCGCTACTGTTTGTTCGGTTCCTCTTAGTTCATCATTTGTGTAGATTAGCAAACACTGATAGTTTTTCTCGCGTTGTCTTACCCCGATCTTTGAGAAACCAAAAAAGAGAGTAGAGAAGAGATGAATGGCTGATTCGAGCCAGTGTGATGTCATAATAGTCTTCTCTTACCGTTCTATCAGCATCCACCGCTATCATTCCTCTTAATTTTCTTGTATTTCGATGTATTTCTTTCTTCTGTTTTAGCAGAGCACAATATTTTCCTCCTCAGAGCCAAAGCGAATCAATAAGGAGACGAGAAATATTAAATGCTGATTTCTGGCACTGACATATAATGTTATACCCAGGATTTGTGTTCACTCAAAAAAGTGGTATAATGTTATGCTATTCTTTTTTTCTAGAGTTGCGGATCTAAGTAGAATCAGTGTTTTCCATCATCCCCTTGTCGCTGATTAGGCAGTTTCATATTTCAAATATTATACAATTCTAAGAGCATTTCAGTCAGGTGTTTTCACTTTGATATCAAATAGTTTAGTTTTAGCACTTTATGAAGATTTCGTTTGCTTTGCTTTTTTTTTTTTGTTTTTTGTGGAGGAATAACATTGTCCATTTGTGTAAATCAGCATATATTGATATTCTCCCTAGTTTTTTTATATTATTATTAATATATTTTTTAGATCTGTTCTATTAGAGCATGTTATATTGTATTTTTTTAGTAATATATTTTTTTTCAACTTACTTGAAATTCGTCCTTTTAGGTCATCATTATTCAAGAACTGCTCTGAAACATTGAAATTCAACATTGCACAAGGTTAGTTGATGATTAGACCTGATACAAGAAGTTCAACTTCGTCCTTGGCTCTTATTTCATTTTTCTCCTTTTGCTAAACATTGGACATTTGTAACCAGGAATTCTGTAATGTGTTATGGTGATTGCTGAGTAGAAGTTAGGTGTAGAAGTTAAGAGTCAACATTGCTTCCTCGTTCCCATGTTGGATTAAACTTAGTTAAATTAATAGAGAGTATTTGTGAATGTATTTTATTTTTCTGGATGAGTTAATTCTTAGGTTTTCAGGAGACATCTTGATGCACTTTGGTCAATGTTGGAGTCATATAAGAACAAATAGGAAAGTCTATATAAACAATCCTTATTGCTATTTTGCGCTTTCGGAGGAGAACAAAATATTTGTAACAGTGATTAGATATAAGAAAGTCCATAAGAGAATTTATATTTTGAAGTTTATATTCTACATCTTGTTTGTTATTTTATAAGACATTGAATCATAATACTTACCAAAGATTGTTGAACATGCAATTAAAGTTTAAACAGAGACTAATATAAGGCACATGGATACAACTGAATTATGTTTGCCAGTGTAGCAGTGTTGTAACAATAACCTTTTTTTATGCTGGTGCTGATGTGAGATCTCTTTCTTTTTCTTGAAAGCTTTATTTGTTGGTGCCAAGGTAGCTAATGTGAGATATTGATGTGCAGAGATGCAATAAACAAAATAACTAGATCACTAGTCGTGAGATTTATAGTAATGTTTGTGTATTCACTTTTGGACCAGCCACACCACTGCCAGCTGCTAGTACATGATTGTGCTGTCAAACTGAAATTATCATACAAATTTACAATTAATGAATTTTAATTTAATTATCTAATTTTGGCTTGTGCAGGAAATTGAAAGTACAGGTGGTCAATGATATGATAGAGCTATTTATGCATGTTATTTACCCCAAGTTGTTGTAAAGGCAAGTTGTGATCTCAGAGGTAGCTTCTTCCAAACCTAACTTGTTGTCTTGTTTATCAACTCATTGTTTGATTTAATTTGGGTATGAAAGGTCTATGTCAGTGCATCTTTGAGGTACATTTTTTTTTTGTTTATATTTTTTTTCTTCAGATAGGATACGCACTAATGTGTCTTCTTATGGTTTTAGCTATCATTTCAAAGTGTGTAAGAGAAGCATAATAAATAAGACCAGTAACTGAACATATATAATGTTTACTGTCAAAAGGAACCAATATAAAAACATTGAACAAGAGCAGTGAACAAATGAAGTTCTGCATTGTACTCTTCATTGATTTTCCCTAGTTGATACTAAGCAATCTCTATTACATTGTGTCTTGTTTCAGTTTCTGTTAGTTAATATTTTCTATTAATTTGGAAACTATATAAAGAAAACCTTAACATTCTCATATTTCTAGGTAGTCCCAAAGAGATAGGCATACTATCTCAATTTTTCTAGGTACAGTCCCTATTCTTTTTCTAGGTAGTATCCTCTTTTTTTCCGTTTAGTAAGGTTTCAATTTATATTATTTTATTTATTTTACTGCCTACCGCCTATATGCTTTGTTCCTTTACTCTTTTTCTTTTTGTTTTCTTTAACAGACGAGCATACTCGTTTACCATGTGTACCATGACCATTTATGTTGAACTTATCACATCTTCAGTGTTGTCCATTCTTAAAGAGAAGATTGATTTCTATAATAATTTATATAATTTACTTGGCAGATCTGTCTTCCTAATGATCATGGCTATGGATGGCATGAGCATATGTTGCAAAAAGACAAGTCCGAGGTAAATTATATAAATTATTCTGTTCTTCTTTAAATTTAATACTAGTTTGCACATACATCTTTCATATTGAGACTTATTCTAAAATTGGAACCAGTTAGTTAAATAAATTATAGAAGTCAAAATTTGATGTTAACTCTTTTGATTTTTGATTTTTTTCATATCTTAGCTGTCTGCATTTTGTAAAAGATCAGGGAATGTGCCCGAATTTCGGCTTGCTATGCATGGACCGAAAGTTGTCTCTAAGTGAGCATTATAGTTTGAGAATTTAGATAAAAAAAAATCAAGGTTTGCACTCTTTAAATTTCTTATATCAAAAATTAAATATCCACAAGGTAAATCGTGAGCTGGAATTGAAAACTTAATTCTTTTTCACATCTTTTGTCATAACTTGTTCCTTTAGAGTAAGGTGGAGGTCATGCCTAAATTTTGCTTTCAGTTCAGTGTCTGGAAAGTGTGGTGTTGATCTGAATACTGCAATTTGAGAATGAATACGGATAATATAATAAATAAGGCAATGTGCATTTTATATTCTTCTTTCATTTTTCGTCAGTTATCGTGACTAATTGGTATGGTTATGATGGTGTTTTTGTTTGGTTTGGTTTTGTTTTTTGCTGGCATTGAAACAAAGACTAAAATAAACAAGCAGAAATCAACACAAGCACAAGACTGGCCTAGCATTGGACAACTTGCAACCCGTGGACCGGGCTTGCTGCAAAGTCAGGTACCAACAAGGCGTAAAAGTTTTTGAAGTTCTTTATTTTTTTATTTTAACTTGTGCTATCAGGTTCCAAGGGAGGTACAAGTTATTAGATTTTTTTTTGTTTTAGCTTGTGCTGCAAAGTCCGGTACCAAGGGGATGTAAAAGTCGTAGAAGTCATTTTTTTTAATTTTATATATGTTACTATTTAATGACATTTTGTATTTGTTTTGTGTTGTTGTGATTTCCATGTGAATAATGTGATGACTAAATGGAGGAGCATGCAAATGAAGCGGAGGGGCGTATTAATGATAGTGGCAGTGGGCGGACAATGGCTTCCTTTTGGG